>VDFB02193867.1:732934629-733104148 GCA_007258455.2 Sequoia sempervirens
ATAGGGTGGGAGAGGGTGCGAGAGGGTGGGAGAGAGTGGGAGAGGGTGCGAGAGTGTGGGCAAGTGGGAGAGGGTACGAGAGGGTGGGAGAGAGTGGGAGAGGGTGAGAGAGTGTGGGTGAGTGGGAGAGAGTGGGAGAGAGTGGAAGAGAGACAGAGAGTGGGAGAGAGGGTGGGAGAGAGTGGAGAGAGGGTGGGAGAGGGTGTGAGTGGGTGTGAAAGGTTGGGAGAGTGGGAGAGGGTGGGAGAGAGTGGTAGAGGGTGGGAGATAGTGGAAGAGTGGGTGAGAGGGTGGGATAAAGGGTGTGAGAGAGTGGGAGAGAGTATAGACAAAGAGAGAAAATAAATGTAAAAAAAAAACCAACTTTATGATAATGTGAGCACATTTTTAAGAACTAGAGACATGGACGTTCTAGCAAGAGATAACATGCTCACGTTATAATGCGAGCGTGTTATATCTTGCACTAAAACTGGTAAAAAATACAATATACCCATGATACCCACATTCTATATATTCTTCTGGTTCTGCATGTGCTCCAACAAATAGTAGCTTTTTGATGATTGAGTGAAGTGTCCATGTATGATTTTTAGATTCCACCACCTTTTTCATGATCTTTCCACCACCTTTGCATGAAATAGTAGAGTTATCACGTTGAAAGGCATATAATATCAATTCAATTTTAAATTCTAGTGATAATTGATGTACAATTGAAGTTTGGAGGGGAACAAGCTTTTGAAAAAGTCAAATTGTTAAGGAGTTTGAGCAAAGAAGAACCAAAGGCTACATAATTGGGTACAACTCCTCCATTTGAAACTTTGGTTTTTTATTTTTATTCAAGGGGTAAACGCTTTTGACCAGAGCTATGAACCGGATACAACCATTCAACAATACCACCCCAACGGGGTTTGAACCTTGGTGGCAAGAACAACAATGCCACCTATAAACCATCACGCCATGCCAATATCGGCCAAACTTTGGTTTTTTAGGTATGTGAAGTCTTTGTACATTTTTTTTCATTATATTATGGCTTGCTTTCATTTTTGTTGTTTTTCATATTCCATGTTGATCATTGTTTGTTTTTCATGTTACTATAGACACATAAAATGTATTGATTGACATTGCGCATTTGATCCTGACTACTAACATCATTTCATCCTGAATCATCCTTCGGTCTAACCATTTAATTGAATATTTTTATTTGATTAAATTCATCAATATTCCTCTCTTAATTAAATAAATCAGTTATCTAATTAAGTCACCTTCTCTCTTGATATTTAAATCAACCTGTCTGATCTAACTATCCCCATTTAATTAAATAGTCAATTTTATTTAATTAACACTCTAAAGTATATCTATTAAATTAAATAAATTAAAACCTTATTTAGTTTAATCCAACATAATCTCTTTTAATTAAATAAATCAAAAATCTTTATTCAATTAATCCCTTATCACATTCCTCTCATATTTGATTTAAATAAATACACAAATTTAAGTCAAATAGGTCACGTCACTTAATCTCTTCATTAAATTAATTAATTTGGATTAATTTAATCTCATATCATGTCCCATCCTCTAGCTTTTCCCACTTGCACATGAAAATAGATTTAATTGATTTATTAAATCTCTATTTTTTTCGACAAAGCATCTTTTGAGGAATATTCCCCAAATTTGAATTCAAATTCCAAGTGGGATAAGTCCTTCCAACAAGGCATTAAATCCATCTTACATGTCCCTTGCCTTGAGCCAAGTGGCATTTAATGCATTCTTTCTTCCCTCTTGCATGTCATTTCAACAAATTCAAAATTCAAAATATGCATTTATTGGCACAATCACCAAAACTTGCACATCCTCCATCCATTCATAGGTTGACAAGTGACACTTTTTCATTGGCTAATTCTTAGTCCCACATTGCTCTATTTTGGGCATGCTTTCAACTTGTCAATCTATAAATAAGAGACTAATCTTTGGCATCCACAATTTGAGTAAACTTACTATGCTCAAATCATTAGAAAATTCCATCCATTATCATTGAATCTTAGCTAGGTTATGCAGATTTTTCCATTGGAGCACTCATCAAGCATCAAAAAAGTGGATCAATTATCATCACACATCAATCTTGCATCATAGGAATTGGGAAAGGGCCAATTTTCACATGAAATTGGCACCTATTCCCCTATGGGATCATGAGTTTGCTAGTTTAATTAGGATTCAATCTCTTTTATTGTTATCTCATTGTATTCTTCATTGCTTTTCCTAATTTGAACTTTTAAAATGGATTTCATGGGGAATCCTTGTTCTTGCTTGCATTTCACCATCTAATGTGTTTGTTTATCTTGTTTTGCAGGTATTAGGATTGGGGTTCGACAGTTACAACCTTAGGTTGTTAATGGACATTTTAAATTACACAATTCTATACACTTTCCAATTACATTTTTAAACCACATCTCTTTGAGGAATTTTTTTATTTAACAATTGAATTACTTTGTGTATAGTTCCAAAGCTTTCATTGAGGTATTTTGTCAAACAGTTATACAAACTAGTTGATTGCCTTGTCTATGCTACCAAATTTTCCATACATGTCTCTAACAAAATGGACTATACTCCTAATGTAGTAGGGGGAGGCCTGTAGCACACAAACAAACAACTCCAATCTGCAAACACAATTTTCAATTTACATTTTCATCAGGACCTCTCCATTTAGTATATTCACATTGTTCCTTATAGTATATCAAATTCACTCAATCGGGTATAATTCTACTCACACAACCTTTCAACTCACAACACAACACACATTAGGGACCCATTACAAAGCCTTTCAACATATCCAACAATCACGAATGGTTTTTTTGTACCAAATTGCACAAATCAAGTTTTCTATGCTTTTAAGGGCCCAAATTAGCCCACTTTTACAAAGGGACCACCTTCAAAACTTGTCCAAATCCCCTAAAACCTTGTGGAAGCACTTTATATCTATCAAAATGTTAAATTACAAAGTTAGATTGTAGGAATTCAATCACTTACCACCCAAACAATAAAACCCTCTCCCTAGGCTTAAAAACTCTAGGTTTTATTGAAAGTAGAACTTTCCAAACACTCAAAAACTTGAAAACTATTCAAGCAAGTCTAAAATACCTTGTTGATGCTCAATCTCACATAAAATAATGTTTCCCAACTCAAACACAATTTCACTCACCAAAACCTCATTTTTCTTAAGGAAATCTCAACATTTCTCATTTGGTTTGATGACCAATCCAAGGATCATCCTCCATTCAAGTTTCACATGGCCTATGATAATGTTTCCCTCCTAAAAAAAAACACTTCAACTTCCAAAACTAACATTTGAAAGAGGCGAGCATTGGTCTCCCTCTTTAATACAATTTTACATCCCTAGTGCAGGAGCACCTACACCTCATCCTCCTTATTTGATCATTTGATGGTAATTAGGAGGTTCATAGGTTGTTGGATGAGTCTTTGAGAATTTTTTGTTTTGAATAAGGTCAATCAAGACCACTAAGCATGTATTAGGTTGATTTTTTGAGTTTAGGTGTTAAAATGTGAAAAATGGTGATCTTGCACTAAAGTATCTTTGTAGCCTTTGAAGGCAAGTTTTTGAATTTAAATGTAAAATGTGCAATATTAGTGTTTTTTTGGATGTAATAAGGATCATTTCAAGCTATTGGTATGGTTTTAGGGAGTTATAGGTGTTAGGGGTGCAAACTTATAATATGAGTAATATTGTTGTTATATCATGTGTAAATGATGTAAACTTGGCCTTCAACGGTCATTACGGGTTTGAAATTCAGTTGCAAGGTAGTTAGTAGGTGGTATGTGAAGAAGAAACCTTTAAATGGCATGTAGACATAGAATGTAAGTTTGATTTGGAGTTTTTGACAAGAAAATACATTGAAATCTCAAGTTTAGCAGCAATTTTTTGTGTTTTCATGTTTTTCCTAACCTGTAACTCATGTAAGGGATCCTATAATGTATGATTTAATAGTAGGATGCATGATTTGAGTTCTAGGAAAGAAATAGGAGTAATAAACCTGCTGCTACAGTGAGTTTTGTGAACAAAAAAGCATGTGAATGAGGGCCTAGGCCTAGGGTTTGGAAGAATATCTATGGGAGGTCATGATGTTTTGAACTTTTAGGCATGTGTAGGGTTAATTTCCTTTCTTCAAGTTGGTTTTAAAGTTTGGGAGGTTGTGGAAGTAGCATATTCAATAAACCCTCTTAAATAGTGCATAAAACAAGGGTTTTTAGGTTTGGCATGAATTTTTCCATACCAAAGGAATATAGTTGTGGTTTTGGAGGTTTGGGAACCTAAGAAATGCTTCCCCAAGGTTTCAAGGTCCTATGATAAGTTTGAGGGCATGTTGCTTTGAAAATTAGGCCTATTTAGCCTAATTAGGTCAACCTAGAAGGGGTGTTTTTGGGGATTTGGTCCAAATGAATTGTACCTAACATTGAGATTTGTGTAATAACTCTAAAATGGGTGTCTAAAACCATCAATATTTTGTTTGGTGTTTTGGAGAACATTTGAGTTATTGGGAAAAAACTGAGTTTCCACTACTACTAGGGTTCAAGGGGTGAAAGTGTGAAATCTAACTTCTGATGATTTCCAAACTTTGAGGGTTGTTTGGTTTGTTCAAATAGGTCATATTGATCTTGTTAGATGCCTCTTAAATGAAATTTTTCAAATTGGTTGTGATTGAGCCTCCCAAGTCTACATCAAACCCTTCAGTATTTGTTAATTTCACAACTTAGCACTTTTTGCACATTTTGAAAATTCTACTACCTATTTAAACTATTTTGGTTTTCATCTCTATTTGTAAATTACCTCATCACCTATTTTGTCTATTTATGAAACCTTTAATGGAATATATATTTCATTTATTTTAATGGATACATTTTTTAGGAACTAATATTTGTCTCATTACCATGCTACAGGTAAAATTATCCATCATGTCGAAGAAATGAATAAGAAACTAACAGAGGAAGAGTATGAAACCTTCAAAGAAAAAGAGAGAGAATGGGTTGCGACATATCATGAAAAGAATAAATTGGAAATGATTGAAAAAAACAAGCCAATTGAAGAGGAACCTCAACTGTCAAAAAGAGAAAAGAAATTGGTAGCACAAAGGGAACAAATGTGAAAGAGTTGTGCTAGGAAAGATGCAGATGCCGTAGTTGGAGAAACACCCTCTACCACAAGTGAATATGAAGGGAAAACATTAAGCACAAGCGAATATGGAGGGACACCATCTACCGCAAGTGAATATGATTAGACACCATCCATCGCATCTCAAGTTGAGAGTACATCATTACTCAGATTTCATGAAGGTATGCCATCATCCCCACGTGAAGATCAAGGTATGTCTTCTAATCCACCCTCAATCAAAGGTACACAATCTAGCCCACCTCAATTGAATATTGATTAAATTTCTAATGTTGAGATGTATGTACCTAGAAGACCACCTAGAATTTTGCGTAGAAAGCCAAAGTTTTTGATTAATATTGGTGAGGATATTTTGCAACACATGGAAGGTAAGATTCCAGAATGCACTTGTAGAAGATATGCTCATAAGATTTGGAAAATATTATTTGAAAATCTAAATGAGACCACAAGATGTCAACTATTTTTTCAAATGATGCGGGGTTTAAAGTATAGAAACATCATGAAGACTCTTGGGTTGAGAACATCGAATGCATCAATTGAAAACACTATTGTGAAGAATCTAATGGATGCTTATGAGAGTGTGGGTAAGACCTCATGCTCAAAGGATAGTAATGTCACCTGATGTTTCATTACATTGACTTTGGTAAGCTATCAAACAAAGAGACATCGTCTTATTAAAAAGACAATTGAACAAATGGGAATTAGTAGAATTTTTTTATCAGAAGTCATTCAAAGGAGGCAAAGAATTGAGGGCACCGATTCAAATGAATTATGGGAATTCTCAAGAAGACTTCCACATAAAGATAAAAGAGTTGTTGAAGCATTTAGAACACTAATTGAAGAGTATTGGATGAATAATACAAGGCCATCTCTGAATCAAAGGGATGTCATAAGAAGGAGAATCGGTAGTCAGAACCGTGAGCCACATCCAAAGCATTTTTTGGATATGACTCAAACCCAATTTTTTCATAAATTTCAAAATGATTATCCTCAAATTAGTATTTCTCAAATATTTTTTGAAATGCTTAAACCTTTTTATGTCAAGATAAATCACAAACGCACTACTTGTTGCTGTAGAATACATATTGAATTCTCTAACCATTATGATGTTTATCATTCTATATATTTAGATTTGCATACTAACGATGTTTTGCAGGATTGTGGCATAGAAGCCCCACCAAAATATTCAAGAGATTTATTATCAGGAAATTTATGCCAAATAGAGGATGGCCAAATATTCTACAAGACAACATGCTTGGATGGTTCATGCGAGGGTTGTGGTGGCTTACAACAAATGCCAGTATGTCAACATATGGAAAGCACAAATGAGGTGGGATAGAAACTAGTAGTGTTTGGGAAGTATAAAATAGTGGCATACACTACAAAAGATGGTTCTCAAGCAAAAAGGTGTGATTTGGTTATTGAGAAGATTCCAGTGTATCAATTTATGTCCATGTTTCATGAGAATATAGTGTATGAGTATGCAAGGAATACCCATAGAGCTCGATGGCTGGACACACAATTCAAGCTATGCAAGGGAACCTTTCCAGCTGGAAGCATAGTATCATTGGTTGACTTTACAAAGAACTACACTCTACAACCATAGTGTGAGGTGTAGTCATAGTATTACAACTCCACACAGGTTTTGATATTTGTGCATAGAGCATTCATTCATGTAGCTGATAGTACAAAGGACCAAAGGAAGGTATTGAGGGAGTATCACTTTTATATTAGTGATGATCACACACATTCTCCAGAGTTCATGCAAGGTTGCTTCTATATGTTCTCCAGTGATTTGGCTTAGAGGGGCATAGCATACGGTCGACATATAATATGGTCGGATAATTGTGCAACACAATTCAAGAACATGCACATGTTCTACTGGTTGTGCAGGATGCATCTCACTATAGGTGTTTAGCATATGTGGAACTTTTGTGAGGAAAGGAATGGAAAGGGGGAGCATGATGGTGCAGGAGCATGCATGAAAAGAGCATTAGCACAAGAGGAGTTAAAGTATAAAGAGAGTGCAAAGTTGACAGATGCAAGATCAATCATCGAGTTGTGTAATGCTTCAATGGGTCTAGGTAATGAAGGTACATCTTCAATTTGTATATTTTTTTGGTTGATGGATGATACTAACATTGTACCATATGAGGATTGTTGTACACTAATAGGATCAAGTGAGATACACTCTTTCCTTAGCTCAAATTTAGGTTCATGGAGTATCGATACATGTAAGATGGCATGATTTTGTTCTTTAGGGGAGTGGGTTAACAAATGGTTGACAAGTTATTGTAGCCCACTTCACATGTATCATCCTCCAATGACATTGGAACTACCACAGATGGAATCATCGGTCAACTTTGACCACGTATCAGATCTAGTTCAACCAGGTAATATATCTACTTGCTTAGTTTTTTAAATTCCATATTGTTATCTTACTTTGTACTGTATTCGTAATGTTGATTAATTTCAAGAGATATGCCACACATATCAATGTAGGGAATATTTATGCAGTTGTTGCAGATGAAGAGAATGAAGATGGAACTGAATATTACTTGTGTCATTGTGTTGAGGCCAAAAATAAATTGGAAGGCCTAGTTATAGATGGAGAAAACATCAAATACCCTACAGGCTTAGTTGTTGTTATTGGAACGTGGCTTAGAAGGTACCCACATAAGAGTGTTAAACAATGGTTGTTTCAAGACTTTGAATGCATTATAAGATTCTTCATTACTCAAACCTTGTTGTGGCATCCAATGTTCATTTGACCAAATATGGGGGTAGACCTTTGAACAAGACCTTGTGGAAGGTTCTTGAGTCTAACCATGAGGCAATACTTAACACAATAAAGAGTAGAGTAGACCTAGATGGTTCATTGGATTAATTTGTATGTATATGCACAAGGGTTATTATTAATTTATATTTGTATCCATGTTAATTTGTTTGATGTCAATGCTATCATCTTATTTTACTTTAAGTATCTATAAGTAACTTGGTAAACATTGATTGGTGTCCCCTTGTAGAAAATGCAGATTTATGAGCCATCCAAGAGAGTCTTAGGCAGAAAAGCAATGCAACATCCCTATTTTGATGATCTTGACAAATCTGAATTATGATTAAATAAGCCATTACAAAAGTGTGTGCGAAGCTTGGTGAGGGAATTTTAACTTATTCATTTGAAGTTAACCCTATCATGAGCACCTAAGATGTAGACATTATAAGAGTATCTCGAATTTCAAGATATTTTATTCATGAGAGGTGTTGTGTGCAATAGGTATCTTGTAACTCCTAGTGAATATGTATGGCCAGGAGTGACTAAGTTGAGAGATTTCCATTCCTATCTGTAAGTTCCATCTATTTTTATTTCATTTCCATTTTGGATGAGTTATTTCTTTTTATTCTTTTACTTTACATATTTGTAACTAAACTAGTAAAAATTGATTGGTCTCTCCTTATAGAAAATGCTGATTTTTGAGCCATTAAAGAGAATCTTAGCCAAAAAATTAATGCAACATCCTTATTTTGATGATCTTGAAAAATCTCAATTATGATTTGAAGCCATTATAAAAGAGCGTGTGAAGCTTTGCGAGGGAATCTCAAGTTACTCATTTGAAGTTAACCTCTAAATGAGAACCTATGATATAGACATTATATGAGAATCTTGAATGTATGAGTGACATTGTAAAATATTTGTGAGAACAAAGTACCTAAGGCATTGTAATGAGATTTATTGAAATATTGAAATTTGTTGCAGGGGCACCAAGGTTATTGAGTAAATTTGGTTCATGGAAGTCTTTGAAGTTAGTTTTGTGTTTTGATTTTTGTGAATTGAATAAGGTCATAACACATCCACAATTGATTTATAATGTAATAAGTCATGTTAGTTACAAAACCAATAGTTAGGCATGATTGGAAAGATGTAGAATCATTTGTAAAGGCTATTTAAAGCCTCTTGAAGGCTATTTAAGTCAATATTTTAATTTGTAGCCTTTTGAAGGAAAATCTTTGAATATGGTTGTAAATGTGCAAGAATGAGGTCTAAGAGTTTGATATACCATTTAGAGAGCTCGGTTTTCATGGGGTTCCTTTCAAAGCCTCTACTTTTATTGTTCCTATAGTAAAATATTTGATAGAGTTGGTGGAATTACCTTTCTTAGTAATCACTAATAGAGAGATTGAGATTGTTAACCTTCAAAGAGTAGGACTTGGGAAAAAGGAATTTGATATGGCTATTGTTTTCAAAGACTTCAAGTGGCATGTACTCCACATTGATGCCATTCCTTAATCTCCACTTGATGGCATCAATGAATGGTTGAACTCCATGGTTATAAAGTATCATGAAAGCATAATGAAATTGTACTAGCAGCCAATTTTGAAGACTATTATTGATGATCCAAATAAATTTATTGAAGATGTTGGTTGAGATTTTTTGAATATGGAAGCTAGTGATTTTGATTATGATAATTTAGAAGAGTTAGATCAAGGATATGAACCCTCTGATGTAGAAGAGGAATTAGAATCATATTTCATGTAGCCACCATCAAGAGTGTTACAAGCCAACAAGATGGAGGGAATTCTTATATTAGAATAATTTTCAATGTTGCAAGTACTGGCTTTAATACCAACTACAATGGCAATATTAAAATTCCCTAGCAGTATTTATGTTAATGAAATTTCCTTTAGATGCAAGGATTCAAAGCACATAAACCATGTGGTACAAATGATTAAATCCTAGAGACAATCTATAGCAATGAAAGAGTCTGAAAAGGTAGAGAGAGCTACACTGGTGACTCAAGAGAAACTTTAGCTTTCAAAAACAAATCCAATTAGGCTGGTAGATGTGTGGATTGGGCCAGCATTTGGTGGAAGAGAAAGAAAGATGATTGGAACTATGGAGGCCCACCATACTAGATTTCGGTATTCAACTATGAGAGTAGAAGAGATATTTGATATCATGTATCAAAACATTAAGCATGTGTTCTTCCAACCAGTGGAGAATGAGATGATTACTTTGCTTCATTTTCATTTGCATAACCGTATCAAGGCGTGGGAGTCAAGAAGACCAAGGATGTTGAGTTGTATGTGGAGGTAATGGATGTGGTCCAAAATTTAGGAGAGGAAAGAAGTTCAATGTATGATCTTGATGAAATTGAGGAAGAACAACAAGAGAGGGACAAGAAAAATAAAATCAATACAAAGTTTCAAGGAATTGTCAAGTGAGTAAGAGAGCTATGGGAGCATCCACATCTAAAATATTTTGAACTAGAGTTTGATATACCACTTAGAGAGCTTGGTTTTCATGGAGTTCCTTTCAAAGCCTCTATTTTTATTGTTCCTATGGTAAATTGTTTGATAGAGTTGGTGGAATTACCTTTCTTAGTAATCGCTATTAGTGAGATTGAGATTGTTAACCTTGAGAGAGTAGGACTTGGGAAAAAGGAATTTGATATGGCTATTTCTTTCAAAGACTTTAAGCAGGATGTACTCCACATTGACACCATTCCTCAATCTTCACTTGATGGCATCAAGGAATGGCTGAACTCCATGGTTATAAAGTATTATGAAAGCATAATGAACTTGTACTAGCGGCCAATTTTGAAGACTATTACTGATGATCCAAATAAGTTTATTGAAGATGTTGGTTGGGAATTTTTGAATATGGAAGCTAGTGATTCTTATTCTGATAATTCAGAAGATTCAAACAAAGGATATGAACCCTCCAATGTAGAAGAGGAATTAGAATCAATCTTCATGTTGTAGGTACCAACTTTAATACCAACTACAATGGCAACATTGAAATTCCCTAGGAGTATTTATGTAAAGAAAAATTCCTTTAGATGCAAGGATTCAAAGCACATCAACCATGTGGTACAAATTATTAAATCCTAGAGATGATTTGTAGCAATGAAATAGTCCTTGAAGGTAGAGATAGCTACATTGGTGACTCAGGAGAAACTTCAACTTTAAAAAACAATGCCAATTAGGCTGGAAAATATGTGGATTAGGCCAACATTTGGTGGAAGAGGAAGAAAGATGACTAGAACTCTGGAGGCCCACCATACTAGATTTCAATATTCAACCATGAGATTAGAAGAGAGAACTAATATCATGTGTCAAAAATTAAGCATGCATTCTTCCATCCAGCAAAGGAGATGATTACTTTGCTTCATTTTCATTTGCATAACCATATCAAGGTGTGGGAACCAAGAAGACCAAGGATGTCAAGTTTTATGTGGAGGTAATGGATGTGGTCAAAACTTTAGGAGGGGTAAGAAGATCAATGTATGATCCTGATGAAATTGAGGAAGAATAGCAAGAGAGGGACAAGAAAAATAAAATCAATACAGAGTTTCAAGGACTTTTCAAGAGAGTAGGAGAGCTATGGGAGCAACCTCATCTAAAAGATTTTGAACTAGAGTTTGATATTCCATTTAGAGAGCTTGGTTTTCATGGAGTTCTTTTCAAAGCCTCTGATTTTATTGTTCCTACGGTAAACATGTATAATAACCTTCAATTCCTCGAAGTAGAGGTTGTTGGTTGATTTGTAACCCATTTTTTTTATCAAGAAAGTTATTTTCTAGAAATTTACTAGTTTTTCTCACTTTTCTTGTTATTGTACAACCTGTACAAATACTAAGATGATCTAAAACCTATTGGATGTTATATATTGATGAATTAGCTTACATTTACACCTATTTATAGGTTCTAACTCTTTGTATAGTGAAAGTTATCTCATTTTTATTGTTGCTACCTACTTTCACAATGTTCTTGGATTGAAGGGTTTCATGATGTAATTCGACCCATTCCAAATTTTGTGCCTACTATAACTTGTGGAATGGATCTTCTAACTTGTAAAAGACATGCTTAACCTATTTAGAATGTTGTGGAGTAAAGGTTGGGTGTTTGGGATGATGTTCTAGGGCTATAGCAGGATATTTTCATGATGAGAATGAGGGTTTCAAGTGGTGTTTTGACAAAATGTGGGAAGGACTATCCATGTAATGTATTATTCACCATGTGCAGGGTCTGGTAAGTGTGTTTGGTGCTTTGTTTGGGTATGACAGGTACAAGAGATAGGAGTTTCATTAAAACTCCATTTATTTTGCTTGAAATAGAGGGTTTGGTGTATTAGGGGTCTAGATGTCTTGGACCTAGAAACAAATCATGGAATTGGAGGTTTTGACACATAAAATACTATTTTCTGAGGAGTTTGAGTGAAGATCTAGTGTTTAAAAGGTCGTCTCTTTGTAAATAGGGCTAATTTATTAGCCTTTATGCAAAGTGGTCTATTGGATCTTAATGATGGTACAAAGAAACATGGTATGATCTCTTGGAAATTTGTCTTAGGGTCTATGTTAAAGCTTGATTGATGTTTGGTTAGCCATTGGATGACCTCTAAAAGATAAGCCCATTTGATGAGATTTGGAGACTATAAGTTAAGCAAGGGTTGATTGAAAACCCATACTCAAAACCTTCCCACAGCCAACCAAAGCCTAAAACACCTTCAAAAAGGTTTGCACAAGCTTAAAATTTCAAGAGATATCACTGGCCCCAAATATTTCTTCAAACCCTAGCAGAAAACCACCATTTTCCACTAAAAAATGAACCATTTGACATCTAGGGCATCACCTAAAAACCCTCTATTTGCCTCCCTTGCACACAAAACATTGCACATATGTTTTATAGCCTAACTAAGCCTTTCCATTGAGTTATAGAAGCATACAATGGATGAAAGGCTTAATATGACATTTTAATGCACTCAAAACCCTTAAAACAAGGTATACAAACTAACCCTTAATAATTGGCTTCTAAAATGCACAAAATCACTTGAAATCCAACCAAACTAGAACTAAAACAGAGTTAAGTCTACTTTCCATTGAATTCTGTCAAAAAGAGAGCATAATCACCCTATACGGAATCGTACAATTCAATGAAACATCAAATCCCAAAGTGCAAAAGGGTAGAAATCTTTGACAGGGTATTACTTGGATACCATGGCACTTACGAAATCTCCATCTAAAATAACCTTTCTCAATTTTTTTTATATCAGAGTGGTTTTTCTGTGGTTTCTAGTTTTCAATTGATGGAAAAAGTGTCAAATGCAAGCAGTGGAAAGTTGCAAAGTGGTGCAACTTTCATTCTCCAACTCATGTGACCAAAAAGAAAGTTCCAACATGTCCAAATAAGTATGTTTACACTAGGAAAGGTCCTCTTTCACACCCAAACACACGGAATCGCTCTGAGCTACGTTCAACCAGATCAATCCCTTAAGGGTCAAAAGTGCAAAATGGCTGCAAACTTCAGCATGCTGCTACTCAGATACCATGATGCTTAGAAACTTCTCATCTAATCCTATGGGATAGCATTGAAACCCTCTACAATAACCTCTCTCAATTTTTGTTATCTTGGAGTGGTTTTCCCATGGTGTCCAGTTTTTAGTTGATGGAAAAAGTGTCAAATGGAAGTAGTGGAAAGTTGTAAAGTGGTGCAACTTTCATTCTGCAACTTGTATGACCAAACGAATTGTTCCAACACATAAGAATAGGTATTTTTATGCTAGGAATGGTCCTCTTTCACACCCAAACATGCGGAATCACTCTGAGCTATGTTCAACTAGATCGATCCCTTAAGGGTCCAAAGTGCAAAATGGCTGCAAACTTTAGCATGTTGCTACTCAAATACCGTGATGCTTAGAAACTTATCATATGATCCTATTGGATTGTGTTGGGCCCCTCTATAATAAAATCTCTCAATTTTTTTTTATCTTGGAGTGGTTTTTCAGTGGTTTCCAGCTTTTAGTTGATGGAAAAAGTGCCAAATGTAAGTAGTGAAAAGTTGCAAAGTGGTGCAACTTTCATTCTGCAACTCGTGTGACTAAATGAACTATTCCAAAGCATCCAAGTATGTATTTTTATGCTAGGAATAGTCCTCTTTCACACCCAAACATGTAGAATCACTCTGAGCTATGTTCAACCAGATCAATTCCTTAAGGGTCCAAAGTGCAAAATGGTTACAACTTCAACATGTTGTTACTCGGATACCGTGACACTTACAAACTTCTCGTCTAATCCTATGGGATCATGTTGTGCCCATATAAAATAACATCTTTTAGTTTTTGTTATCTCAAAGTGGTCTTCCTGTGGTTTCTAGTTTTCAGCTGATGAAAAAAGTGTCAAATGCAAGTAGTGGAAAGTTGTAAAGTGGTGAAACTTTCATTATGCAACTCGTGTGACCAAATGAACTATTCCAGCACATCTGAATAGGAATTTTTATACTAGGAATGGTCCTCTTTCACACCCAAACATGTGGAATTTCTCTAAGCTACATTCAACCAGATCGATCCCTTAAGGGTCCAAAGTGCAAAATAGCTGCAAACTTCAACATTTTGTTACTCGGATACCGTGATGCTTAGAAAATTTTCATCTAATCCTATGGGATTCCATTGGGCCCCTCTATAATAACCTCTCAATTTTTGTTATCTCGGAGTGGTTTTCTTGTGGTGTCAAGTTTTTAGTTGATAGAAAAAGTGTCAAATGGAAGTAGTGGAAAGTTGAAAAGTGGTGCAACTTTCATTCTGAAAATCGTGTGACTAAATGAACTATTCCAGCACTTCTAAATAGGTATTTTTATGCTAAGAATGGTCCTCTTTCACACCCAAACACACAGAATCACTCTGAGCTACATTCAACTGGATCAATCCCTTAGGGATCCAAAGTGCAAAATGGCTACAAACTTCAGCATGATATTACTCAGATACCATGATGCTTAAAAAATTCTTGTCTGATCCTATGGGATCATATTGGGACCCTCTGCAATAACCTCTCTTATTTTTTGTTATCTTGAAGTGGTTTTCCTATGGTGTCCAATTTTTAGTTGATGAAAAAAGTGTCAAACGCAAGTAGTGGAAAGTTGCAAAGTGGTACAACTTTTTTTCTGCAACTCGTGTGACCAAAAAAACTATTCCAATGTATCTAAATAGGTATGTTTATACTAGGAATGGTCCTATTTCACACCCAAACATGCAAAATCACTTTGAGCTATGTTCAACCAGATTGATCCCTAAAGGGTCCAAAGTGCAAAATGGCTGCAAACTTCAACATAATGTTACTCAGATACCGTGAGCTTAGAAATTTTTTATCTAATTCTATGGGATCATGTTGTACCCCTATACAATAACCTCTCTCAGTTTTTGTTATCTCGGAGTGGTTTTCCCGCGGTGTCCAGTTTTCAGTTGATTAAAAAAGTGTCAAATGCAAGCAATGGAAAGTTGCAAATTGGTGCAAATTTCATTTTGCAACTCGTGTGACCAAACAAACTATTCCAATGCATCTAAATAGGTATGTTTATGCTAGGCATGGTCCTCTTTCACACCCAAACACACAGAATCACTCTGAGCTATGTTCAACCGGAACAATCCCTTAAGGGTTCAAGTGTAATATGTTGAAATAGGTCATTCCACCTATTGTTTAGGCTATGTCTCAGTGATATGGGCCTACTGTAAGTAGGATAGGGAGTAGGAATAAGAAAATAGCATTGGTAAAGGCATTGGAAGAGATTACTAATGCTACCCTATTCAAAATTCAAAATTAAGGCCCCTTAAAAGCAAGGCTAGAAGAGGTGAAAAGAAGAAATTTCTTGAAAATAAGTTAGAATAGGTTGGAAATAGGGTGAGGTTGTCAATTTTGATGTTTTCAAAAGGTCTACAAGGATAGGGGAGGTCAAAAGTATGCTATGGAATGATTCCCTAGTTGGGAAAATAGGGGTTTTGAATGAAAAAGAGATGTTTGAGGGAGTAAAAGTGGGTAAAGTTAAGAGGCAACATAATTTGGTGGTCAATTAAGTTTGTGCAGGAAGAATGAAGAGTTTTGGAATAGGTTTTGAGGTTCAGGTTCAGGTTCGAGTGTTCGGTTTTCTAGTTAGGCCAATTTTTTTTGGAGGGGGGTTTGGTTTGTTTTGGGTTTGTTGGTACACAAATAATGTAAAAATAAAATATAAATATATATGCAGCCCTGAAGCATGCATTAGGATTAGAATGTCACATAACATCATATAAACAACAAAACCACCATAAACTTGAATGTCATTTAAAACATGCATGATAAATATTCATCGTTGAAACTTGAATTGTGGTAACTTGATATACAAAGTCTATTGATGCTAGGGTTCAATTTGTATGATTTTGAAAAAAAGAAGCCAACTAAGTAGAGTTATCAGCGTTCTTCATAAATCATAAGAATTTTTTTAGTACACTAACCATTTTGATGTCTTCTTGTAGTCTCAAACATTATTTTGTATCATTGTTACATTGGTCTTGAGAGTGGTAGCTTAATACAACTCCACAATACAAAATCTGGTTTACCTATGTAGTGTAACAATGGCATAGGCAGATTTTTCTTTCAAATAACCAAAGGGTGAGTGCACAATTGAAGTGTATAAACACATATCTTTTTGTAATATCAAGAATACTTTTTGAAACTTCCATGTATTGCTAATCTAAAAGGAAAAGTCTTATGTATCCTTTGCTTAATTGAGTTGTTCCAATCAAAGGATTAAATATATTAGAATCTTTTTATCAATCATTTCATAGAATACCAATTGAAAATGTGTTTTTTTGTTTTTAGATAAAGTTTTTTGCCATCAATCAATTAATTTATTCAAGACAAACCATGAAGGACAACAATGATCAATGCTATGGCTAACCAATTAATAAGTATACACGTCAATAAGTCAAGTATGTACATGTGAATAAGGGAAGCACAAGTAGTCACAAACAAGTATGCCTTGAAGTATACACATGAATACATAGTATACACAACTTAATACAAAGTATATGCACGAATACAAGGTATACACATGAAAATGTGTAAGTCACAAAGTATACATTGGAACACACGTAAGTCACAAAGTATACATGTATGTTGTAAAGTATACACTTGAATACATGTAACTCATATCTATTGAACCATGAACTTATAACATGCAAATATGGACACCATTGATAAAAAAGATTTTTATTAACCAAATAGCCATGTACGCATACATCAATATATGCTGATATAAGTATAAAATATAGGTACAAAATAGCCATATAGGCTTACAAGAATGCCATATAGGCATACAATGTCAAATATATCCAATAAAAAAAATATGTACAAAACTACCATGTAGGCATACAACAAAGGGCTCTGGAATCAAAAGTCATTGCTCTCTAGGCTCTCAAAATGAACTCTTTCCCTTTGCTAGTCGATTAGATGGCGATAGGTCTATCACTCATTTCTACTACACTTGAGGAGTGCTCCTACTACTCCTCCTACTACTGTTAAGTTCTTGGTGAACTTTTAACTATTACAATAAGAAGTAAAGGTATTAATATATAGAAATTACATTATAAAAAATGATATATTTTAAAAAATAATCACTTATAGCCATCTCACAATCACTCTCCATGAGGGAAATATTTGTATGCTGATGTTGAGTCATTCTCAAGCCCTATATAAACCATCCAAATAGAAATTAGATTATGAATCAATAATTTGGTTTGATTTTTCACTCGAATTAACATCTATAACAATGAATGTAAATTGAAATTTAGTAATTTGCCTCATACCTCCCCTATCAGATCCATCAAGGATTGTATAGTGGATGAAACATCGATATCCATTTCCCTTGTAACATTTGGAGGTGTTTCCACAACCAACATCTGAAAATAAAACAACAAATTATTTAATCACAAAAAAGATACAATAACGATCCACATCATGACTTATAGTGTATAAGATCTAATGAACAAAATTTTGAGTACTTATTAAACTATACATTTCTGATTATCATGCTTACTATTTTCCCTATTCATATCTTGTTTGAAAGGACGTGTTTTTAGGCTTTTACCCATAGCAGCAAGCCGCTAAATAATTTGATTAAATGCTTTCATAGACATGTATGATTACTGTGGTGGAATAGAGAAGGCAGTGAACTATTTGAAAAAATGCCTCAAAAGAAATGGGGTCTTGTGGTGATGGAATTCCATTACAAAAAAATGCATGTCATGGAATTCCATCACCATAAGAATGCATTTCTTTCAGGCATTTTTTCAAAAAGTTCATTTCCTTCTCTATGGTATTATTGCTTACTATTATGCTTTGATAGATATTTTTCCAAGCATCCATAGTTTGTTCGAAAGCACCTATTTTAGGATTTTAGCCATAGCAACAAGGAAGCATGAGTAGTTTGATAAAATGCTTTGGTGCACATATATGCAAAATGTGATATCATAGAAAAGGTGGTGATCATTTTGAAGAAATTCCTTGAAGAAATGTGGTATCATGGTTTTGGAACTCCATTCCATCACCATGAGACCACATTTCTTTGAGGCATTTTTTGAAACTACTAACTGTCTTGTCTATGCTATTTCTTACTATTATGGTTTCATATATTTTTTCCAAGCATCCATAGTTTGTCATATAGGTGCACCTTTGTAAGCACATGCCTCCATGTGAAGAAATTTCATCACTGCATATGTTGACTTTCTAAATAGCTATATTGTAGTTGAAATTTTTTCATCTACCAACATCTAGTTATTAGTTATGGAATGTGAAGTAATGCTTTGATTTTTAATGATGTGCAATGCAACGTAACCAATGATATGAATATAAACTACACAAATCTATTAAATAAAATTTACTAGTTAATCTCTTTATTTTATTACCTACACGAAGGTTTTAGTAAATCCACTAGCACTAGGAGATTTTCCCTCGAAACCTCCAATATTACCCTATTCAACATCAAAAATCACATATTAGAATACCCTTTGTAAAACAATGCTATTAAAATGTAATAAATTTATAATTGTTTACTAGTTACATACCCTGCCGATAGGTGTACTACAAAAATAAGTAGGTGGAGGGCCAGTGTATCCAATCTCAACACTGTGACCCCGCAATTTTATTAAAATCATAAAACTAAATTAGTTAATCTTGCATTTCAAAATCAAAATTTAATAAATTAAATTCAATGAACATGCTAAGTTTTACCTGAGTATCAATGCCATATGCATCATGAAAAATGTCAGCTTCCCTCTCCATCTTCCTAGCTGCATGCAGATCCTTTGCAGCAGCCTCCTAAGTGCCAGTGGGGTCATATGAACAAGTTACGCTACAAGATTGACACACATGGGTTCAAAGGCTACCACTTGAAGACTCCCCTGGATGGTGTTGTAAAATAGGGCTAGTATGATGGATGACACTCTAGGTCAAAGTGTTGATCACCTGCAATGTCTCTATGTCAGCACTCTCCTTCACGATGACAGGCATAACAACTTTCTCACGAGGTGGCCTAACGAGAGCTGGTCTCCCTTGTCGTGGAGGATTTGGCTGTGCACTAGGCCTATCATGAGCCAATGCCCCACCTCTCCCCTGGAAATCCCTCATCAAAATAATTTGGGATTTTGTTCAATATGAACTCACAATATAGTTTCCTAAGAAAATACTAGGGGACTTCATAATTGTTGCATGGTTGGTTATCAAAGACCATGTACTACCTATCATAAAAACGATTCCTAATCTCTTGGTGGTGGCACCAATGAATAGGAAACCTCTTCACATTGAGGCTAAGATTTTTATTTGTGCATGGGTTAGTGAATAATGAGAAAAAATCACCTTTTTTAATTTTTAAATCCTTTACTTGTTTATATGATACTTTATCTGCATAATATGCCCTAGTTGCCTGCCTCCTATCTTGCCATCTAGTTATTTGTTTGCTAATTGAAACTACATTTTTTAACATATCTTTCAATGAATTTGTGAGGGTCATTATTTCTATGGTTGAACCATTTGGATCACTCAACCTACTAATAAAATCCTCAATTTTGTTTTTGTTGTTATTAATCTCACTCATTAAATTTTGTTGAGTGCCAGGAGGGTGTTGAGGGATTGGTGGAGGAGGTTGTTGTTGAGGTTGATTTTATTGTTGAGGATTTTGTTCTTTAGGATTTGGTTGCTCTTCTTGTTGAGGATTTTGTGGGTTTTTGGGTTCATTTGCATCTCCTACAAATTCAAAAATTTATATATCAAATATAACCTAAAACTAATAAAATCAACCTAAAACTAAGAAATTAAAAATAAAAAAAAACAATATTTACCTCTCCCACCTCTTCATTGTTGTGGCACCATCCTTGCAAAGAAATAGCAAATCTTGTTGAATATTTGTGCCCAATACCTCCTCCTAGAATGCGAGCGTGAAAGTTGGGGGTTTTCTCCATGGGCAGAAGAAGAAAATAGTCGAAGTGAAAATGAAGACTTTCACTTTATTTTTTCTTTTAACATGCTATAACGCGAGCATGTTATAACGTGATCACGTTATAACGCACACCCGGTTATAGCATTTTCTAAATTTTCTAGAAATTGGCCACAAAATTTCTACCCAACTTCATGCACCCGCCCTTACCCTAGTTGGTATGATGGGATCACTTATTGTCATTACCATCGAGTTAATGGAAATGATACCAAATGATGTATGTACTTGCATCATGAGATACAGGATCACATCGAGGATGGTACTATTTGTCTCGATGTTAGCAAACAAAATGCTAAAAAGTCAGTAGTGAAATATAATAGTGAATTACAAATATATACAGACCCATTTTCATCACACTCTGCTAACATGATTGTATATCCCATTGATTCTATTACTCAACTCGAGGCCTATGTTAACATGGTCACAGTGATGTCTACTACTCTTCTCGCACCTAATTCATCAACCATCACATTCACATCACAAGATCTTCCCTTAAACAATAAACCCTTGCCCCTCTACATTCCTGCTTGCATTAATGGTAACATTGTGACATGAGTCTTGGTAGACCCTGTGATCCATGTGAAATCTAGCACAAAAGAAACATTACTGTTAAATTCATTGCAAAGGGAAAAATATGAAGAAACAAAATCAACCATCTGTACGCATGACGGTATGTGTCTCAAACCTTACGGTTAAATAACTTTGTCTGTCCTTTGCAGGAGCTTTTTGTTCCTTCGCAGCCTCTAGCCTCCAACTCAAAGAGTCGTAGAAACTTTCTTGCATGTGAACACAAGCACCAACAAAAATATCTCTTAGTTGAGTAGGCCACCTCACAAAGGAACGAGGAAGAGATGATTGCCCTTGTCTCAACGTCTCCTACAATGTCACCCTCTTCCCTTCCTTCTGCCTCTCTTTAGTCTAGTCCCACATTGCTCCTAAATTCCATTGTGAGTATGAATGTACCTAATCACAAGGGGGTATAGGTGTTCATCACTCCTTCAATGGAGCCACCTTTCCTGATATCCATTCTAGATATCTAGCCTTTCGTAAAACCCATGGATATGATTAATACCTTGGTTGTATCTGTTGCAGTTATTTCCTCTTCTTCCTTCGCACCTCTAGCCTTGTTTGTGGGGAGTTCATCCCCTTTGACGAAGAAAAAGGTGGATCATGATCCTTCTAGTAGTGAAAGACGTAAGAGGAGACCACCTTCTCCAAAAGGTGGCCCCACATTGACTTGTTCTATCTTGGTGACTAAATGAATCCTAGCTTCCCTTGAGTTTGTCACCACTCTTGAGTCACTCAACAAGGCTAGCAGTGAATCTCAAGCGTAGCCTACCCTATCCACTAAATTTAAACACGACACTCCTATGGGGTACATGTTTAACTCTGTGGATGAAGTCTTGGCCTTGTCAGCGATCTTCATGAAGTTGCTAACCTTAGCTCCACAAGAGCTCAGTGAAGAAGACCTTGCAGGGCCTTCTTCCTTGGCCCTTGTGGATGCTCCTTCTCTTAACATCCCACCATTGCAGGCTCATCCTCCTTCCCCCTATGATGACCTATAGTGGAAATTAGATGACCTCTTGGTCAATCAATGTTAGGAGGAGGACTCTTCTTGAAATTTTGTGTGTGTGTGTGTGTGTGTTTTGTGATGTGTTCCCTCATGATCATGCTATGTGTGCCTAGATGACCCTCATTACCCTTGTTAGTGCTTGGATATAAGAATGGTTTTTGTTTCGTAAACCTTCTTCTATTTGTATCATCATTCTTCCATGTTTATGTTTGATTTTTGATAAATTGGGGATGATGCAAAGCATTGGGAGCATTTACGCTTCCCTTCCATCTTGACCCAATTTTTAATTTTTACTTTGTTTTCCATACATTCTTCCTGATCTGGTTGGGGATTGATGATATTTTTCATTGCACCATGGTTACCTATTATTTGTATCAGCTTGGACATATCTAACACTGCTAAACTAGATCCCCTATGCCCTTTGTTTGTGTTTTTCTCTTTCTTTATCTTTCCTCTTTGCTTGAGTTGTCCCTCTTGTATGTGTGACAACATTCTTTCTTTAACATTTTGATTTTTAGAAAACACATTCATTTCCAATGAATCTTTTCTCGAAAAATCCTCACAAACCTTTCTTCAAAATCTCATTTTCAACTTGGAACCCTAACGGAACATGTTTCCTTCATCACAGATTCATAAAGAAAGGACTTGAAAACCTTCCTTCAAAGTGGGAATAGCTTTGACCTTCCCCTCGCATGGGGGCATGTTCTTCCTTTTGAATTCCTTGATGATGGATTGATTTGAGAAAGAGAACATCCACTTTTGAACTGTGCATCCCTTGAGTGGATCCCCTTCTTCATGATGGGTTCCTGAGGAACCCCCTTTGAAAATTTTTATCTCAAATGAATCCTATCATGTCTAGCTTGGGGGAAGCCTGACTACTCACTTTTCAAATAGTGTGTCCCTTGAGTGGACCCCTCTTCTTTCAAAGGGTTCTCAAGGGACCCCTTTGAAAGACTTCCAAATCATTAGTGGTCTTCGTGACTTTCTCCTTATTTTCCTAGGTAGTCACTTCCTAACTCTACAGAGTCTGCTTTCCTAGGTTTCCTCCATGTGAGAGATATTGGGGGATACCTCCCTATAGGACTGATAGCATGAAGGGTGCTTCCTTTGAGCTTACTCCATGTGAGAGATCTTGGGGTAGCTCCCTTGCAAGTTTCAAAGCTTGTAGGATGCTTTATTGAGTTTCCTCCATGCAAGAGATCTTGGGGGTTACCTTCCCTATAGAGTTGCAGACTTGTAGGTTTCTTACTTGGGTATTCTTCATGTGAGAGATCTTGGAGAATACATTCCCTATAGTACTGAGAGCTTGTAGGGCACTTTCCTTTCTTTGTCCATGTGAGAGATCTTGGGGGACACTTCCTTTGGGTTTCCTTCATGCTCAAGTTTTTAAAGGACACCTTCCTTGTAGGTCCATGGACATGTAAGGTGCTTTCTTTCTTCAACTTCATAGTTCTGAGCAGCTATGGAGTCCTTCACTTTCCCTATACCTCTAGGTACACCAGATCATGGTCTACTTCCTCAATAGTTTAGGTATACATTTCTAACTTTACTACTTTCTTGATCTACTTTATCGAGCACTCATCACTATTCATGCTCACTAAAGTGGGGGAAAAATGTATAGGGGTGAATTTTCACCCCTTATGCAAATTCCTCTTTTACCCCTTTCCACTTTATAAAACCAAGTTTGGAGGCTTAATTCCACCTAAGCCTGCTGCTTGTATCCCACTTGGCACCTTTTTTGAGTGTCAATGGAGGCATTTCTATTAGGGAAACCCATGTGGCATGTAGACATCCGCAAAACACACTTACATCCCTAGCAAATTCTTGCAGTTCAATCTGCAAAGGCATTACACTTCTCATTGGGAGTCAAGTTGTAACACCCTCTTTAGACGCTAACACAAATATGGTCATTTCTTTCACTCCCTCCTTCAAATTCACTCCTTGAACAAGCATTTCATCTTCTTCACAACTCCAAGCATTCAACTTCATACTCTTTCACTCACTCTTAAGCTTCCAAGCAACATTTTTGCACTCCATTGTAGCAAGTACATCACTCTATCACTTCGTTAGAGCAAGTTGGGGACAAACACCATTGTAGTAGAGGCTTGAGTACTCTCATTTTCTCCCCCCAAGCATCCTTGAGTGCTCTTGGTAGAGGTGGTAAGCTTCCCTTTGCACTCCTCTATCACTTGGTTGAGTAAGCACCTTTACTATTTTATAGTGCTTTTATGCTCTTTACTACATTGTTTCTTTATCTCGCTCTCTTGGCTATCCATGGAGGTGGAAACACCTAAACAAGGGTTTGACTGAGGCATGCCCCTATACAACCACCCAACATTTTCTCTCTATTGTGTGTAGGTGGATGTGTTTTCGATGAGCTAGTTGGAAAACAAGTTTCTTTGTGAGATCCTTCTTGCCACCTTAACCCTCATATTTTTACTTTGTCATATTAGAGAATATTTCATTTACTTAATCATGTTATTTTGACCCTTTAGTAGTAGTTAGCTGGGCCATTAGCCTATTTTAATAGGTTTTCCCTTGTCTCTTTTGTTGTATGGTTGTATGCACACTAGCGCACTTTAGAGATGCCAACACGCCGCACTATCATCTAAGGACTGCGCTTCTATCTTCAGGCAAAGAGTTCCTTGAGGTGTAGTGTTGAACCTGAAAACCAACTTGCTTAGCCCCATTTTTCATTTTGGGTCTGTAGAGTGATCAAAGGACCTCATAGTCCTCATCATTCTCGTCCCACATATCCTAACTTCCCACTAAGCTGAGGTAAGTTAAGGAACTCTTCTGCATCTTGGCCCTCTGTGACCTGGGGCCTTGCATGTGGTGGTCCCCCTATCTTACACATAGCACACACCATCTTAAGGGGGGGATACTATGTTCTAATTTTCAATAAGGTAAATTCTTTTAGAAGGATTCCTTGGTGTAAAATTTTATTTAAAATGAATTCCTTGATGAAAGAATCCCTTATTAGAATCCCTCATTTTCCAAAATGTTGTATTCTCTTAGGATTCCAAGATGATATATGATTTTCAAAAAATATTTCATATGTGAAAGAGTCTAAAAACTCTCCTTTGAAAAATTAGCACATTTTCTAAATTGAAAGAGTCTAAAAACTTTCCTTTAAAAAGGAACATTCTTTCCAATAGATTCTTGGACGATTTTTTTTTCAAAAGGATCCTTGATGATAGAATACCTTGAAAAAATGTTGTCTTTCAATTGGAGTGTTCTTTTGAATGAGCCTCTTGGTGTCTTGATGGGTTCCCTACTAAATTTGAAAGCTTCATTCTTAAATTATCTCTTTGATGTCTTCTAATGTGTATCTTTTATCTAATATTTGATGTTGCATTCCTTGGTGTTAGACATATTATACCTTGGTGTCTAGCTTGGTGGCAGTTTGACTAGACTCATATTTTGTGTGACTCATATAATGTAGTTTGTAGTAGCTAAATGCTTATCTATCTTATCAGTGTTTGTCTTGTGTCTATCTTATTAGACTATCTCTTATTGTGTTGGATTGTGTCTTCTCATGTCTTATGAATGTGTGTCTCATCATTGGCATTTTTTTCTAACATGTTATGACTACAACCTAACATTTTTGTGGTGAGATCATAGCCAGCTTCGCAAGATCAAAGACCTGTGTATCCTTGCATCTTGGTGGAGCTCCCTCTTTCACATCTAGGTACGCTAGATTGAAGATCTTCTTGCTCAATGTAATTGGTATATTCTCTTCAACCTCTTTCTACTTTAACTCACATATGCACTAACACGTATGATCACTAAAGTGGGGGAAAAATGTAATGGTGCAAATTTTCACCCTAGAAAATTTCCCTTTTATTTACCCTTACTTTGGGATTACAAGTACGATGATGCATAAACCTATCATCATCTTCCTGATCTTCCCATATGTCCTTGTCTTTTTCCATCAGTGGAGGAATATTTTTTTAGGGATACACATGCACTATGTGGATGTTTGTGTGTTGCATTGTCATCCTAATAGATTCCTACCTTTGTGATCTATATAAGTGTTATGTTTCTTGGTTGGTAGAAAATGTAATGTATTCTCTTCTGAAACTCTAAGGGAATCCATTTTATTGATTAAAACTCATTCTTTCACTCTCTTACATTCTCTAACTCATTTTCTCACACTCTCTATTCACTTCTTGATCATTGTTGCTTCTCCATTGATCTATCTTATTGCTACCAGTTTTCTACTTGGTCTCTACAACGTCTTCTTGCTTCAACACCATCATTCATAGGTTTACGAAGCTCTATCACCTTGGCATGGTGGTATCATATTTCTCCTTCCTCTATCATCCTTGACTGCTTATAGTAGGGAAGGTAACATTGGGTGTTTTCATTTTGCACCTATCATCTTGTAGAGTAACATTTAAGTTGTCATTTCTCTCTTATTTATTTTGTCTTTTCTATTCTCTCCTTTATCACTTTTTCTCTATATCTTTGCATATTTGGCTAACTATGGAGGTGAGAACACCAAAACGGTGGTCTGATTGAGGAAGACCTCAAAACAGAGCTCATCTTTCCTTTCCTAATTCATTAGTCAACCTGAGGTAGTTTAGGGTAGTTAATTACTCGGGGATCTCTCATGACTTGGAGCCTGGGGGGTGACAAATCCCCCTAATCTAAAACTTCTATACACCCATCAAAGACCTTTTTGAGCTAGTTCAATAAGGTACAATGATCAAAGCACCTAATGCTAACATTCATATTTAAAACCTTTTTAAAATTCAAATGAAAAACACTAGCATGCCTCTCTAATGTCGTGGCATTTTCCATTCCTGAAATATCAGTTGTCAAGGGATTTAACATGGTTCCCTTAATCAATCCATGAAATGGCCATATTATGAACATAATTAACTATACATGCAAAAGGGAGTGGAAAACCTAGTTTGAAATTGTTAGTAGTGATAATTTATGACACTACAATTCTATCAACTGACATAATCAATTTTCCCTTTGAATTAGACACCTTCTCCATCAATAGTTTCATTTTGGCACTCCAATTTCAAAGGTACATGTCTTGGCCATATTAATCATTTTTTTCACTTTTTATTTGGGCTAATTTGTGAGCTCTATCTAGAGTTATTATTTTATAATTTTGGCATACATATGTGTGTGAGGGGGAAAATCATCAAATGCTAAACAATATTTAAGGTGCTTGAAAAGAAAATCTAAACCAAGATCAAACACATCAATCTAAGATCTAATAATACACATATGAAATGAAACTAATCTATTGAAAACATAATTAGGAAATATATGATTAACAAAATGAATGCAAACAACAACAAAATTGTTACCATCCCGTAGTGGAGTGTATTCACCTGATGTTAGATTGTTCTTATGACCGCGAAGCCTCCATAGTTCATAAAAATCTTGATGAATGATTGCTTGATGTTGATAAAAAAAAGGTTGAAGCTCTATCAATGGTGATTGTGACAACAGTTTGTTGCATAAGGTATGTTGATTCTCCGATCCTTATTTGTGAGGAGATAATTTTGTTATATATGAAATGAGATTTGAAATCAACAATCATGATTCAACAATGTTGCATCAAGATCAATGGTTGAAATGTGTTGTGAGGATTTAGACATGAGAAGATTGTGCAAAGTATATTGCACAACTTGTGTGATTGAAGAATAGATTTGCTAGTTAGGATTTAGTTAGGAAATTGATGGTTGAGTTAGAAATTAGATGGTTGAGTTAGAAAATTGGATTGCTTAGTTAGCAAGAATAATTTTCTCAATTAGAAAGTGGGTGAGGAATTATGAATTAATTTATTTAATTAATTAATTCCTTTTTGGAGTTGAACGTGCAAATCAAGTTTGACTTTTGCAAACAAAGTTGCATTAGTTTGATTTGATTTTTGATAAATGATTTGAATAGTTTAATCTAATTATTAAAATTTTGGAGGAAAAGTGTGTTAATTAAATTATTATGATTTAATAATTCAATTAATTTAGAGGAATAAGGTGAATTAGTGATGTAATCAAATAATTGGCATTGTTTAACTAATCAGGATGAAATAAATTACATTAGGACTTTATTAAATAAATATAATTTATTTAATTTGTTGAAATGATGAAATGGTGAATTAATTAAATAATGCTGTATTGTTCAATTAATAGTAGAATTAGCATTTTCAAGACTTCATTAAATAAATGAAATTTATTTAATTTGTCAAAAATGATGAAAATTTGAATTAATCAAATAATGTATTATTCAATTAATAGAGGAAATTAGGGTTTTTGATGTTGTTTGATGTTGTGTAATTTTGTGTGATGTTATGGGAAATTATGGGATGATTCTGAGAAGTTTCAGGATGATTTCAAGATGTTTCGGGGCATTGCGAGATGATTTGAGATGTTTTGAGATGATTATGAGATGTTTCAGGATGTTTTGGGTTGACTCTAAGATGTTATGAGACATTCTAAGTTGATTCTGAGATGTTCCAAGACATTCTAGGTTGATTATGAGATGTTCTAAGATGTTTCAGGTTAATTCCACAGATATGTTCCAAAACATTTTGGGTTGATTCCAAGATGTTCTAAGACATTACAAGATGATTTCAAGATGTTTCAGAGTGATTCCAAGATGTTCCAGGTTGATATGGGATGTTGTTCAATGTTGTTTAGTGTGTGTAATAGGTGTTAGGTTAATTTTACATGTCAACATTTTGCCCCTCTTTGATACAAAGTATTGTTTGCTTTGTTTCAAAGATTCTTTAAGATCAATTTTTTTTTTGGAAAAAAAAAATTATGCCCCACTATGATGTAGTGTTTAGCAGAATGATGGTAGAACTCAATGTTTCCCCCTCAAGAGGTTGGTTGATAAAAGGTTAGTTTCGAGGAAAAGCTCATGACATTGTCTTGTTTTAGTTCTAATGCGTTGAGAGTGAAGAATTAGATCTATAAGTATTTTGTTCCTCATTCTGATATTTCTCTGAGCTTTTAATATGAAAGTTGGAAGTTTACCTAAGTAGAAATTAGGGTTTCTTGAGGTTTAATATAGGAAATTTAGGATTCAATTTGGCTCATTTGTGCTTGGACTCCATAGTTAATTATTGTCTCTATTTTTCCCATTTTGTCAGTTTTTGAGGAGCAATGTTGAGATTTGAGGGAGCCCCACATCATTCTGAGCTTGTTCAGGAGGTTGGACAACCTTCAGGAATTGGTGGCACAGTATGTACCTTCTCACTTTTCACTTTCGTCTTGTTTCATTCTCATTATGTTTGTACAAAGTTTCTTGAGTCAATAGAAAAAAATTTATGATTCCCTCACACTTGCATCAATTTCCTCACCTTTGACTAGGTTAGAATCTTTCACATGACACTTAAAATATCGCACTTGACCTAAAACCTCACACTTGACTAGAAACCTTGCTTCGAATTCATGCACTTTCTCTAAAAGCTCACCCTTGACTTCAAACTTCACTTCTACCTACTCTAGAGTCTAAAACCTCACACTTTACCTAAAATATCACACTTGACTGAAAAGCTCACCCTTGTTTCCTCGTGTTTGACCTAAAAGCTCACTTTTTCTTGGTGTTTATTGAGCATTTTCTCAAAAACCTTGCATTTGAATTTTCCTTCTATATTTTCTTTTAGTATTTTCTCTGGACCTTAGCATGTTGTTGTTTGTCATCCTAAATGTCATTTTTCATCATGCCTTGTGCTATTTTTTGTGGCCTTACATGTTTTGAGAGTGAAACCCTAATATCCTGGTTTACAATGATTGTAGGTGAGTCTCAAACCACTACAACTAAGGGAGACACATCCTTGCCACTTGTTTGATCCTATTGCCTATTTTGGTGCATTAGAACAAGATTTTCTTGATGTTTTTGGACTATGTTATATTTTCTACATGCCTCCTATCAGGACTCATACTGTGATAATGACCGTACTTGTGGAGCAGTGGCATTTTGAAACATCTTTGTTTCATTTTCCGACATGAGAGGCTACTATTACTCTTGAGGATATTTGGAGGATACTTCACCTTCACATTCATGGTGAGCTAGTTTCATATAATATTCGACATGGTACTTGCACCATGTAGTTGGTGTTAGCTACTAGCCACTTGGAGGTGTGATAGTCAGAGATTGATTTGTCCATGATTTTTTATAGTGTCGATCCTATTGTGCTTGTTCTATGTGTTTTGATCTCAGGACTTGTTGTCCCTAATAAGAGAGGTTGATAGTTCCCTATGGGTTGGGGTGTGTGTATCAAGAGTATTCTTGAGCATGGGATGCAATATGTGTGGGTTGCATGTCTTCTTGCTCACCTATGTAGAGATATGTATGAGATCATGTATCAAGGCAAGAAATTCATGTCTGCAGGTGTTTTACTTTTTCATGTTTGGGCATGGAGCATATTGTTGTTGCTTGATTGGATGGGATACAAGATCATTCTCCTGATGATCCATGCTCCTATCGTTATGGGGATTTCATGCACTATACCCTTCCTGGGGATCTTCCTTATTGGCACCGGATTTTTGATGAGATGCTTGGTTTTGTGTGGAGAATCTATATGGGTTATGAAACTTGGCTAGAGGATTCAGATCATCTCATTTACTATTGATAGACCCGTTGGTTGATTTGTCATTTTGATTCTATGTTAGAGCATTACTTGCCAGACCAAGTATGTTGCTAGTTTGGAGAGAGATAGAGTTGATTTCCTAATACTTATGAGGATAATTTTGGTCAAACTACTAGGGAGGTTTGTGTATGGGGTCTCTAGCTAAATATAGATATTATTGTTGTTGAGTTCAAAGCCATTTCCTTAGTTGGTTTAGTAGATCTAGGTACCTCTCATGATTATGATGAGTAGTGGGCATGATGTAGACCATTGAGACTCATTGATCCTAGGGGTGATCCCTCTTTAAGTAGATCAGGTATTATAGGTCATCATGGAGAGATACAACACATTGAGGTCCTTGCGGGATAGTTGGATAGGGCCTGACATGATGGTGCCTAGGGTGGTTAGGATGAGAACATGCCTTAGGCTCAGGGTCATAGACAAGTTTAGGTTCCCCCTCCAATTGCTTGGGATAGAGACATATTGTTAGATCAAATTACAACTACCAGAGATATGGAGCTAGTGTAGTGACAGGCTGCAGAGACTAAGGTAGATATTTTTAGGGTTGAGTGGGATATTGAGAGTGGTTGATGACACGCTACAAAGGCACAGGTGCAAGTGCTTACAATGAAGAGAGATACTCTCAGGGTAGAGCATGATATCATGCGAGTTGAGCAAGATCAGTATCTATAGATTTCCACTTATTATCAAACCTTATATGATGCTACTATTCCTAGGGCCACTCGATGTCCACAGTTTGGAGAGCCTCATGTTGTGAGCGATGGTTGTGGTGGTGGTGGGGCAGGTGATCAGTCTATGAGACAAGAAAATCCTTTTAGTGGCCCACAACCTAGTTTATAGGGTTATGTTCTCTTTTTCAAGATCTTACTTTTTTGTACTTGATCTTTATGTTGTTCATTGCTTTGAGGCATATTTTAGAAATGTGTTTTATATACATATTCTTCATCCTAGTTGAGGCCTCATATATATGTTATGATTTTGTATTTACTCTATCACATACTCCCTTTTTTTATGATGATATATGAGACATACCTTCTTTGATTCAGCTTCGTGATGTTTATGATGATGATGTATGATGATGTATGCATATGTCGGATGAATGTATATGATGTGGATGGATGAATCATACTTTTTTTATATGATGTTTATGCAGTGTTGATATAGATGATATATGATGGATATATGCCCCATTCATGATACATGATATTTTTATTGGTTTATTATCATCATGATATGTATTGATGACACTATGGATGTAGGATGGATATGCTACTAATGATATTGCTATGTAGGGTGGATGTTAGAAGAAAAATTATGATGGATAAAAAATTTGATTTTGTTAGTAGTGATGAGTATTTCTTTCACTTTACTTTTAGAGGCTTCATATTTTTGAACAATCCTATTTGATGTAGCAAATAGATATTATGCACCATGGACTTTGACTCTACAAACAAGGAGTATTGTTTGCTCATACTAGACATACAAAACCCCTATTAAAGTGTATGGGTGAGAATCTTTAAAACATGTTGGAATAGTAACACAAGAGGTATTAAGAGCCTAACATGTCACTATTACATGAAATGCTCCAAAACAGCTTCCACACATAGAAAAAAGAAAGTATTCACCATGATAGTATAACAAAAATATCCACAAAAAGAAAATCAAAATGATGCTCAATTTCCCCCATTCTTTCTTCTCTAAATCCTTATGGACATCCTCAAGAGATCCTGGGAATGAGTCAATAAAATAAATCATAAAAAAAAGACTATAAAAAGATAAAACAATGTTGTTATATCACTTGCCATATCTGTTTGGGGTGGGTCTATTATCTAGTGTTGATTATGTCTATCATAGGAATGGATATGTTAAGGCATATCTCAGGATGTTGTTGGGATTTGTCAAAAGATAGGTAGTTGATACTTTGGCATTGTTTATGTCTATTTATAGTTAGAGCTTTTGTGATTGTTTGCTTAAAAATTCTAGCTATTGATGTTTGCTTTGTTTGTTTGTTTTTTTTGTCAAAGGGTGAGTGTGGCAATTTTTTTATTATGGGTGAAAATTTTATTGTGGATTGTGATGATGGGATAGATCCTTTTTTGATTTTTCTAAGTTCTTATGACAATTTTTTTTTTTTAGGACTAACCTAGGGCCTCGAGGGCTCATCAAAGATAAGCCTTGCCTATGTTGTACACGTAGAGGCTCAGTTTGCTTGGTTTGACCTTTTCTATTTTGTGGATGTTTTTGGATATTAGATTTTTTGAATGTTTTTGGATTTTGTATTTTTTGACTAAGTTGAAATAAATCATGTTAGAAACCTAAGGGGACTGACTTATGGTCTTAGGGGCCATAAATTATTTTTGGATAAACAACATTGATAATCTGGATTGATATTTTACTTTTGGGTCTAGAGGATATGTTGTGGGAAATTTACTTGAACTAGCTGTGAGGTTCAAGCAAATGTTGATATCTTAGACTCTTTGAGTGAAGGAATAACCCAACGATGTTGTTTTGTTTTTGATGTTTTCAAATATTTTTTATTTTTCGTTGTTTTTCAAATGTTTTTGATCTTTTGTTATTTTTCAAATGTTTTTGACTTTTTGTTGTTTTTGGTTTTTACCCTCTTTTTCCAATGTTTTTGATCTTTTGTTGTTTTTCAAATGTTTTTGACTTTTTGTCAAGTTTTCTGATGTTTTTGACTTTTTGTTGTTTTCTAATTTTTTTGATATTTTTTTGTTTTCATAACCATGATACGATGCTCAAAGATCTAATCCATGACTAGACTTTGGAAATTTCCCCTAGTTGTAGTCTTAAGATGGCTTTCCTTTATTAGTGACAAGCCATGGTTGGATAGACTGTTTTATTATGAAATGGATGGGTGGATGTTGTGGATAGTACTGAAAGATAATGATGTAAGTTTTATTCAAACATAGTGCATGTTTGCTAGGTTTTCACTATGAAACTTGTTCTAGGAGCGCCACAAAGTGGTTTTCACTCAGAGAATGTCTTATTTCCCTTTACTATTTTTTATTTTTTTGTATTTTTATCTTTTTTGTATTTTTTTGGATTTTTATGCTCTTTTCTGGGGTATTTTGATGTGCTTCATGTGTAGAACTTCTTGAGTTAGCTATTTTTCAATGATTCAACTAAGGATTCTCCTTCAGGATTAACCAACTAATATGCCCCAGAGTTGTAGCTTGTTGTGATGACAAATGGGCCTAACCAGTTGGGTTCAAATTTTCCTTTGTCGTCTCGATTTAGTTGTACTTTCTGATTCTCTTAGAGGACTAAGTCACCAACTTGAAATGTCTTGTCCTTGATCCTTTTGTCATAGTCTCATTTGATTTGATTATGATAAACCTACAGATGGTTTAATGTGTTTAGATGCTTTTCATCTAGGAGCTCTAATTCATTTAGTCTGGCTACCCTATATTCCTCATTGTTGACCATTCCTTTCAATGAAACTCGCAATGAGGAGATTTCAACCTCAATAGTTAAAATAGCCTCTAATCCCTAGACCAAGGAAAATGGTGTGGAACCCGTAGGTGTTTGAATGTTGGTTCGATAGGCCCATAAGGCCAGGTTTAGCTACAAATTCCAATCATGGACGACTTCATTAATAGTCTTTTTGAGTATTTTCAATATGGTTTTGTTAGATGTGACTTCATTAACAATCTTTTTGATTATTTTCAATATGGTTTTGTTAGATGCCTTGGTTTGATGGTTTCCTTGGGGGTAATAGGGTATGAAAAATGTATTTTGGATAGAAAATTAGGAATAGAGTTCTTGGACGTCCTAATTTTTGAGTCAAGTGCCATTTTCTGTTACTATCGTTTGGCGATTCCATACATGAAGATTAGATAATTCAAAATTAATTTTGATATCTTTTTTCTAGTGATATAGGTCAATGGAATTTGCTCTATCCATTTTGTAAAATACTCTATTGTTGTGATAATAAATTTGTGCCCATTGGATGAGGTAGGTGATATATTTCCTACCAGGTCTAATCCCCATTGTGAGAAAGGCCATGGTATGAGGATGGATCACAGTTCCTATGCTGGTGCATGAATAAGATCGTTATGTTGCTGACATTGTCAACACTTTCTAGAGTATTGTATGCATTCATGTTCCATAGAGACTAGTAGTATCCTATTCTAAGTAGTTTTTAGACTAGGTTAGGTATGCTAGAGTGGGATCCAAAAATACCTTTGTGTACCTCTTGTAAGGCTATTTGTGCTTCTTCTACCTTAAGGAATTGGACTAGCATACCATCTAGACTAAGACGATATAGGGTATTCCCTAGAATGGTAAAACGAGAAGTTCTACATGTGAATGTTTTCTTTTGGGTGGCTGTTAGGTCAGGTGGTATGAAACCATGCTAGATATAGTCAAAAGTATCTTGGTACCATGGGGAGTTAGGACCAATGACAACACATACCAATTTTTATTTTGGGATATTGAATGTAGGCACAAGCAACTGTTCTATGAGGAAATTGTACTTAGGCACATTTTGTGAAATATCAAGAAGTGAGCCTATTGTTTCCATTATATCAGTAACTCTATTATTCATCCATGGAACTTTCTTAAAAGCTATATTGAAAAATTAATCCTTGAAGCTATCCACCATCCTTTTATATGGCATCAATTTTTCATCTTTGGTTTGGTACTCATCATTCACCTATATTATCACTAACTGAGAGTCTCTGAAGACATGTAGCTCCTTTATTCTCCATTCAATAGCCATTTTTAGCCCTATGATCCAAGCTTCATATTTTGAGATGTTGTTTGTGCAAGGGAAAGCAATCATGTATGCCTTGGCTATACTATCTCCCTATGGTGTAAGAAACAAAAAAAATTCTCCTGAGCCATGCTAAGTGTGTGATACATCAAAGTAGAGAGTCGAATGGCCTGTCTATTCTATCACCAAGATACTTTCATCTAGAAAGTCTATCATGAGAGGTTTGTGATAATCTATGGGTGCTTCAACCAATTGGTCTATTATGATTTTTCCCTTGATAACTCTTCTATCCACATACTCTATGTCAAATTCACTCAAGATCATCACCCATTTGGTGATTCGACCTGTTAGGGTTGCTTTTCCTAGTAGGTACTTGAGTGGGTCTACCTTGGAAATCAGCTTGACTTTTCTATTCAGGATGTAGTGTCTCAACTTTTGTGTTGCAAATACAACTAAGAGACATGCTCTTTCTATGGGTGATTAGTTTAGTTCATATCCCACCAGTGTTCTACTAATGTAGTAGATTTCCCTTTCTTTATTTTCATCATCTAGTTGGGCTAGGATAGCTCCCAATGTTGCTTGTGTAGTAGAAAATTATAATATCATTCCCTTGTTTGGAACATGTGGCATGAGTACAGAGGAGTAAGTAAGTATTCCTTGACCTACTAAAATGCTTGGTCACATCTTCCCTCCCAATTAAAGGTGACATCCTTGTGTAGGAGATGAGTAAATGGGTGAAATTTTTCTGCCAATTGTGTGATAAATCGCTTGATGGACTATAACTTTCCTTGTAAAATCCTTAGTTTTTTCAATGTTTTTGGTGGCGGCATCTCTAGAATAGATTTTACCTTTGTAGGATCTACCCCGATCCCCCTTCTTGATACTATGTACCCTAACAATTTTTTAGATGTTACTCCAAACACACATTTCTTAGGATTGAGTCTCTGATTGTATTGTTCAAGTCGATCAAACACCTTTTCCAATTTTTCAAGTGATCTAACCTTTTGATTGAATTTTCTAGAATTTCATCACATAGTTCTCCATGATGATGTGAAGCATACCATGGAATATGGTCATCATTTCTATTTGATACATCACTCTTGCATTCTTTAGGCCAAATGGCATTACATTCCAATAGAATGTTCCCCAAGCACAAGTAAATGTTGTTTTGTGTTGGTCATCTAGAGAGATCTTTATCTGGTTGCATCCAAAGAAACCATCCATTAAGGATAACATATCACGCCCTGCTGTTAGATCCACAATCATGTCTATGCTTGGTAATGGGAAGTTGTACTTTGGAAAAGGTCTATTTAGGTCCCTGAAATCTGTGTATATTATGATTCCCCTAGTAGGATTTGATACTGGTACTAGATTGGATATCCATTATGGATAGTCAATGGGTCTGATGAAACCCACATATAATAGTTTCTTTAGCTCTACCTCTACTAGTAATAAAATATGAGGATGCATTTTTCTGAGTTTTTTCTTGATAGGATTTTCTCTGAGTACTATGGCTAAATGATGTACCACTAATGTCGGATCTAGTCCAAGCATATTAGCATAGATCTAGGAAAAGTTTACCTTTCTCTCATTGATGAAAGCTATGAATTTTTTCTTCTCTTCATGATCAAGTGATGTTGCTTGGTATGTTATCTTTAGGTCTTCTATTGTTCCAACATTTATGGGTTCTACTTCTTCTACTAAGAGTGTGGATCTTTCCTGATATTGTGATATGGGGAGATTGAACCCTCCATCCTTGGGTGCCTCTAGGATGTTTTCACCTTCAAATGCATCCTTTATTTTCTTCTTTTCTAGATCCAATAGAGCCACAATGTGGTTTCTCTATGGGACCTCATTCTTATGTTCTTTCTTTCACTTTTGCGACTGGAAGATTCAATCTCTCCACCAAAGTATGCCTCCTATTCGAGCTCCATGATGAACCCTTCTTTGTGATTTCCTGCTAGTATATCTATTTGAAATCCCATGAACTCCATGATTGCCTCATCATTCTGGAATTGATCCAGAATGTGTATGTTGTTGTTGACCCCAATATATGAGTTGTGGGTAATAGAGTGGGAGGCTATCATTTTAGTCCGCAAAGCTTATGGAGGTGGACGAAAGGATTAATATGGCTCTGGTGTCTTTCTCTCACTGGGTATTTAAGTCGGCATTGTTGGAAATAAGCAAATCATATCTGGTGATGAAGGAAGGGGAATCCCACTCGTATTCATTATAATCCATTTTAGAATGATAGTAGATGTTGGGAATGGTCTCGATTATTTGGAGAGGTTACCTATCAATGTGAAAGTTTTCAAACAAGTCTTCTATAGGTAAGTAATTTTCTATTATATGGTATATATCTAGTGCCTCAAGGTTAGCCAAAGTTTCCTTTTTCTTATAAGAGGTTTGTTTGCTCTTTGGATTAACCACTTATTTTGGCTTATAACCTAGTCCCATATTTTTTTTTCTTTGTTCCACTATTATAGGCTCCCATCAGCCTTGTTTTTGTAGCCCCAAGCCATTGGTTCTTGGATATCCCATGTGTTTCATCATTCGATAGCCTCTACTATTAGGATCAATAGTTTTTTTTTTTGGGATCCTTTGTGTCTTCTTTGTAAATAATAGATGAAAAATCCTCTTGGAAGACTTCTTCATCTTGCATGTCCCCCCACTTGGTAAAGATCATGGGTTTAGCTATCATTTGTATCTTCTAAGCATGTTTGATCTCTATCATCCCTCCATATATTTTGGCTATTGGTGGAAGCATACCAATGCAAAATGCTTGGATAAAATGATAGTTTCCATTTCCCTTGTCAAGTACTTGAATCTTGGATTCCATTTTTGGTTGAAGTGGATGGTAGCATGGAAGGGTAAACATATGAGAAAGAGTGGAAGGATATATCATTGCTAGGAATATTTTGGATTTTGTTATATTTATCCTCTAGATTTGCACAAAACTAGAAAGGCTCAAAGTCAACATATAGGGTTACCTCTCTTCCTTGATGGGGAAATTTTAGGCACTGGTGAAAGGTGGATGGTACTACTTGTAATGTATGGATCCAAGGGCATCCAAGGAGAAGGTTATATGGTAATTCAAGATCGAGCACTTGACATGTTGTTTCCATGAGGACCGGTCCTATTTGTATAGTTAGCCTGATTATTCCTTCAGAATTTCTTTCAAGGTCATTGTAGGCCCTTATGGTGATAATTTTTCCTTTTTCTATCACGTCATTAGAATACCCCAGCTCTTTGAAAAACTTTAAGGTACAAATGTTTAAACCTATATCATTATCTATCAGTACTCGTTTGACCATGGTTTTATGAACACCAACCTCTATGTAGAGGGCTTGGTTGTGGAATGTCCTTTAGGGTATATCTTTCTCTAAAAATATTAAATGATTACTTGTTATGATCTTTCCAACCATGGCTTGGAACTGGCTAGGATTGAGGTCATTAGAGACTAACACTTCTAATGCCTTTTCAAGTTTTTCCCTATGTTTTGGTAATAGTTTTAGCAACTTCAAGATCAAGATTAAAGCGGGGGTTTTCTTCAGCTATTCCATAATGCTATAGTCATTGGATGACTTGATTATGGGTTTAACAGGGGCTCCTTATATTATAACTCTCCCTTGATGGGTAGTTATGTTACAATTGTTGTCTCCCCCTCGTATAGTTACTACGTTTTCCCTATTGTCATCATCTTGTGATAGAGTTCCTAAAACCATGTCCCTGAAGGTATAGTTTGTTGGTGCAATTAATTATTTAATTACACTTTAGCATAAGTTTACTTAGGCATATTTTATTTCCTAGGTTAATTATTATCCTTATCTTGTTGAGTTGTCTAAGTGCATCCCTAGTGGCATAAAAGGTAGATACAAAAACTAAAGAATTTGGTCCAAGCTTAGAAAGAATGGAGAATATCAACAGAGAGTCTTCTTTCTGAACACCACATTGTGACAAATGTAATATAAGAGACTTGAGTTTGGTGAAAAAATCCTGTATGCTATCAAAATCCCTAGGATTTAAGCTAATAACCTCATTCTCTAACTGAAACCCTCTCATAGTATCCTGCTTCCCAAACAAAGACTCTAAAGTAGTCCAAATCTCATTGGGTGTAGTGCAAGACTCAATGTGAAAAATAAGGTTAGAAGAAAGAGATAGACATAATGTACCATAAGCTTCATCACACCTATTAAACCACTTTCTCTTTTCAGTAGTACCTGTAGGTTCAATTTTTGTACCCATGGTTACCCTATACAACCCTTTGTGTTTCAAGTGAATCTCCATTTGTTTTTTCCAACCAAAATAGTTGAATGGAGTAAGGGGTGAAATTCTATGTATATCCATGACAAAAAACATAAATATATACTCTCAAAGAAAAAAACAATGCTCGTTGATCTCAAAAAAATAGCCTGATTGCATGCTTCCCAATAAAATAACTAAAAATGAAAAGTCTGAGATCAAACAGGAATATCAAATACCTAGTAAAAAAATCTGAAAAAATAGGTCTAATATCTGTGTAGAGCACTGAACCAGCTTTCCAATGCCTATTTGTTTTTAAAAAACGAAGTCAGGACACAAAAGTTACGCCTTCCGGAGTGAAAACAACAACTTCTGGATTTAACAGGTGAAAAAGGCACCAAAATTGAAAAATCAGAAAATGAAACCTCCACCATCAGATCGGCATCAGAATCAGCTTTCCAACAGTATCTTGTTTTCAAAAAACAGAGACTGTATGCCCATTTTATGCCCGATTTACTGAAAATAGCTGAAAATGCCTAATTAGGCCTCCATCCGGCACCTGGGGCTAAAAGAAATAGCCCCTGGTCCTCTTAGCAACTAGGGGGCTAATCCGTAGGTTCAAAGGCTGAAGCCCCTAGTCATAGATGTGACCACTTTTGGTTGGTAATGAGCCTGCGGGGGCTAGACTCAGGGGGACTAGTCTCTTCTTTTCTCTCTTATGGGGGGGTTCTTTCATGTATCTTTGTGATGGATGGTGTCCTTGGGGGGGTTCTTATGGATTCCTCCATCTTTCATCACTTATTTAGTTTATTGCATTCTATTTTGGGGAGGATTTTTGTTCCCATGTGGTTTTCTCCTTTACCCCATTTGATTTAGTTTGCATTACATTTGTAAAAGGGTACTTGATCAGGCCTTGTTGTTGGGACTCATCTTTTGCATAATAATTTGCTTCTCCCAAAGTTGCACTTATGGGGGGATGTTGGTGTAATTAATTATTTAATTACACTTTAGCATAAGTTTACTTAGGCATATTTTATTTCCTAGGTTAATTCTTATCCTTATCTCGTTGAGCTATCCTTTTGCTCAAGATAAGATTAGGGTTGTGCATGATTGCCTTTTTGAAGGATTTTGTATTATTTGTAAAACAATTACTTTTCAATAATCATTATTCTTGATTTTTTCTTGCACATATTGGCTCTGAGGGTTTACAATTTTTTTTTTCTTTTTTGTTCTAAATATCTATTGCATGTGATAGGTGATTGCTTGCAGTGATTCTTGGGGACTGTGAAGTTGGTTTTTCAACTTCTCCATAGTTGGCATTATGGTAACCTTGGTCTTTTCCCTTGTCATTCCTTTTATAGTGGTTTTGGATTGGATTTTTGTATATTTGCAAATCCTTATTCCCAAGATGATGTTCGACTTCTACCTTCCCTTTGTCTATCAAGTCTTGGATGAGGTGCTTGAGTCTCATGCAATTGTTTGTGGTGTGTCCTTTGATCTTGTGAAGTCACACAAGTCATTTTCATTGTACCACAGTATTTTAAAGTTAGTCTTCTCATAATTTGGGTGATCATTATGCTTGATTAGGTTCTATTGTATGAGCTTCTGCATGACTGTCTCAATAGATTCTGCTAGTACCATGAACTATCTCCTTGGTTGGTCATATTATTTTGTTTTCCTCGCTGATTTGTCAGTTGGTTTACAACCTAATTGTTTTTGGGATAGGTTATTTGGTTGCTTTATGTGTTGTTGGTACCATAGCTTGTTTGTGCTACCTACAAATTTTTTTAGGTGCATTCGGTATATTCCATAGTGCTCTAGCATCAACTACTCCATCATTTATAATGTTTTTGTTCTTATCCCAGACTTTAGGTTTTTCGTTTGAACTGGAGAGATTATCTTTTGAGTTATTCATCTTGAGGGGTCCCCTAGAAATGAGGGATCTCTCAATATTTAATCCCTTCTTGATGGTTTCCTTAAAGTCTATTGGACATAACATTGTGAGTTGATAGTTGATATCAGGTAAGATGTTAGTACTGAATATGTCCACCAACTCTTTTTCAAGAATGGGCCACTTACATCTACTAGCCTTGTGTCTCCATCACTGTAGTTAGGAGGTAAAGGACTCTCCTTGATTGTATTTGATTGTGGATAAGCTTGTGATGGTGACATCTTGTTCGATGTTGAAGGAGAAGTGACTTATAAATTTGTTAGATAGTTCATCGAAGGTTTTGACTACCAATGTCAAATGAGTGAACCACTCCATAGCATGGCATGTAAGGTTGCATGGGAATAGCCTCATGAGGTATGAGTCATTGTGTTGTACTTCCATGCATGATACAGAGAAATTGCCTATATGCTCTACTAGGTCCCCTCTCCCTTTATATTTGTTATCAAATTTGGGTATCTCAAAATTCTTGGGAATGGGTAGATTTCTTGGATGGTATAGGTTTTCTTTTATTTTCTAGCTTCCATGCCTACTACCTGTTGTGTGATAGCCTCTAGTTTTATTTCTATGTCCATTTTTGGCATGTTCATTTGTGAGTTCTACATATAATATCCTTTCTATCCCATCATATGTTGATCATATATCAAGTATTGTGATGGTATAGGACCTTGGTAACTGTTTTGGACATAGAGTGAGTTAGGTCCTTGCTGGGTGTAAGGAGAGTTAGCTCCTTGTTGTTGAGATGAAGTGTAATATAGGTTACCTTGTTGATGCATTAGTAGGACACCTTGTTGATAGGATGAACTAGGAGGAGTGCCTTGTGGACTACCTTGTCAATGGGAATGATTAAGTTTACGGTTACCCCATTGATGCATTAGCGGGACACCTTTTTGATGGGATGACTAAAGAAGGGTACTTTGTGGTACACCTTACTACTGGGAAGGACTAAAATGAAGGTTACCCTATTGATGCATTAGTGGGACACCTTGTTGATGGGACAACTGAAGAAGGGTTCTCTATGGCACACCTTGCTCTTGGAAATGACTAAAATGAAGGTTACCTTATTGATGCATTAGCGAGACACCTTGTTGATGGGGCAACTAAAGAAGGGTTTTTTGTGGCACACCTTGCTATTGGGAAGGACTAAAATGAAGGTTATCTTGTTGATGCATTAGTAAGACACCTTGTTGATGGGATGACTGAAGAAGGGTGCTCTATGGCATACCTTTTTGTTGGTATTACTGGTTTAGAAGGGGAACCTATGGTCCACCTTGTTGGTGGTACTGATTGTTCAGAGGGGAATCCTGTGTTCCACCCTATTGATAGTACTTATTGTTTGAAGGGGGCATTGTGTTCCACCCTGTTGATAGTATTTATTATTCTAGGAAGGGTCAACACTTGAAGTGTTTTCAGGTATATATTATCTAGGAGGTGGATTGTTGTTTTGTGGTTCATATTGGGATGGCCCTCCTTGATACAGTTGTGCCACTACTACTTGCTCAATCTGAGTTGGTTTTTTGAACAAGGGGTTCTCTTTAGATTGACCATTTTTTTGTGAGAACACGAGTGCAATGTTTGGAATCTCTAGAGGTTTTTTTATTTGTCTCACCCTTGAGTTATCCCCTAAGGGAATAAGATTGGGATCCTTGAGAGCCTCTACATTGAAGTCCACTGGTAATTTAGTAACACTTTGTGCTAACTTGAAGAAATAGAAGTTTGGGTCCTTTCTCAAAAACCTATAGATTATTTTGAGAACCTTGGGGTTGTTAGAATGTTCAAATAGTTCCTCCTCATTTAGCTCTTCATTTTTATCCATCTCCTCTACAATTACTCCATTTGGGTCCTAGTTGTTTTATTCCATCTCCTTTTGTTTGCAATTTACTTCTTCCCCATTGGAGGTGTATCAAGGTTGATTGGCCTATAGCCCCATGGGTTACTTTCATCATTCATGCTATTAGCTAGTGGGATGCTAGTGTTGTTCTTTCTTGCTTCCATTTTCTTTTTGTGTTGTGATCTTGTGGTTGTCATAAACAACTTGGGTCCCTTATGGGAAAGTTTTGTAATGTTCAAACTCTCTAATTGTCTCTAATCCTAAAGACCTCATTTTTTCCTAAATGAGTGGATAGATGTGGGTATGTAAACTTTTTTGGTTCCTCCTAGCTCATGCATAATAGTTTCTTAACAAGATATGTCGATTATGGTAAAGTATGATGGCAAAATTCCTACTACACTTGGAATTATTCTTCCTATGTCTGATATGGTGAGATGTAGATCTTCCCCTATGGATTTTTATTTTGTTATAGATCATTTAGGGGAGTTTATGATCATGATTATGTGAGATATTGGAACTGTTTAAAAAGACTTGGATTTTGGTAGTAGTATAAGGAATTAAAGTTTGGATTGTGCCTTGAAGCACATTTGTAGAAGTTGTATACCAACCTAGTTCTAGTTTCGTGAAGTGCCAAAAGTTATTTCTTGAGAGCTTTTAGACTAAGATGTGTAACTCAGAAATGATGACCTATAGACTTTACTTTAGGGATCCTAACTTTGCATGAGATCATGGAGGAAAGAGGATATTTATTGCCATGTGAGTGGTGGTAACACGGGTCTTCTATCTGCTATGTCTTCTTTCTCTTCCTCTTTTTCTAGGATGATTGATGATGTGAAAAATTGGTGGGGTGTTTCATTCTTCTCAAATATATAGGTTCTCAAATTGCTTATGATGTCAGTTTGGGAACCTTCAATGTATGTGTTACCTAGTTGAAAGATTGGTGCTACAAGGTCTGGTTGTTGAATTGGAGTGGTAGATCTCTAGATGGTCATAAGGTGTGATGGTGTTTTAGGATGGTTGTTATGAATCTCAAGACCCTAAGGTTTGAGTGTTGTTTTGGAATGTGGCTACTTTTTGGAAATCAAAATGCTAAAGAACTAAGGTCGATATTCCACTTCCTTGTCTAGAGGATATGTTGAGGGAAAGCTTATTTGTACTATATGTGAGTCCCAACTAACTATTGATATCATAGACTTCTGAGTAAAGGAATGACCCTAATGGTTTATTTGATTTTGATCTTCAATAAATAGGATGGAAATAATGGATGTGAGACTTATCTGGTTTTCCACTTGTTTTGTTCAAACCATGACCCTATAACCTTGGTTTTTTTCTCCCAAGTGTTAGCAATATTTCAAGATAGTGAGCTAGAATGACAATTGTAACCTCGATGTGTTTCTATCAAATGCTAGGACTATTTAGGAAAAAGCGGGCTTCGGTTTGGAAAATGAAAGGATCTTAGTAGCAAGTGCATTGTTTTCTCAAAAGAAAATGCAAGGAAATAAAGGAAGTGCATGGATCTCACAGCAAGTGCTCATTTTCTATCACAAGCAATTGATTTTTGTCAATGGATTTTATGGGACAACAAACAAATGCACTAAAATTTTGGCTATTGCTTAGAAATTGTGGCAACTGCACTAGAATTGATGCAATTTATCAGGTTTTGTGAAAAATGGTATCCATGTGTTTTGTTTCCTCTATGTTTTGGAGTATGGAAAATGATACAACACTGGCCTGAATCCAAAAGCATGGAATTTGTTGTGAACTTAATATCTATGGCTTAAGTTTTGAAATCACAACACCCAAGCCATAGTTCCCTAATGTTTACTTTGATTTGATGTAACTTGAAACAAAAGCCTAAATATCCATAAACCTTAAAGGAAATCCTCCAAGGAGTGCAAATAAGGGGGTTTTATCAAAAGCGTACACCAAGTCAAAGGGTTTGTGGTTTTACCATCATGTTCAGTGTTTTTTTTGATGTGTTCTTTCTCTTTAAATCAAGCATTGAATTTGATGTTTTGGATTGTTTTAAAATGTATTTTGGGAAAGTTTAACATCAACAAAAAATTACAAGCCTAGTGGAGAGAAACCATCCTTTTAGGTGGGCCTATCTCATGCTCCAAAGAGATGATTTTACATGCAACTTATGGCATGGGTTTGTAGTTGGACTTGGCAAGTAACTTCTTGAAAGTAAATTTTGATGCACCACTTTCAAAGAATGTTTTGGATAATAGGGTGGATTTTAAAAAAATTGGCTCAAGTAGTAATGTTCTAGGGATATTATTTTTAGGCACCTATACATGTGGCATTTTTTTCAGTTAAGAACACTCCCATCCCTTATAGGTTTTTATGCATCATAAGGATACTGAGGGAGAATATGTTGGTATAGGATAGCAGCACCCAACGAGTGATGAACTTTCCTCACACTCACAAAAAATTTATATAGTAGTCTAGAATGAAAGTACCGCTTGGGTCGTCTACAAGTTCTCCAACGTAGGAGTTTCCTCAAGTGGGTAGGCCTTCTAAAAAGGTATGCTTGAAAAGAAAGGTGTGAAGCTCAAAAAATTTTCACTCACCCAAGATTTCCAAAAGGTGTGAGGGGAGAAGACAAACATTTAGCTTTCCAATCAATGAATACACAATGTACACTTCATATCAAATTGATTCATTTTAAACACCTTGAGTAGTGTTATCCCCAAAAATATGTGAATAATATAAACAGATTGTTCTTTTTATTTTTGCACCAACATGAAGTGTTCGGGACATCAAGCAGCTAAGATAGCAATGGTGTAAAAATAGCAAGAATAGTTTGTTCATTTTTAAGCCCCAAAATTGAAGTGTTTCTAAGAAATCAGGCCTAGTTCTAACTTTGGTCAACAAAAAGTGAATCGAGCATGCATCAACAAAATAGAAACTATTTTGTATTCTTTTTGTACACCAAAATTAAAGTTCCTAATTATCAAAATATGAAATGTGTTCATTTTTAGAGCCTAAAATTGAAGTGTTATTTTTGTTCTTTTTATGAGCACCAAAATAAGAGTTCCTAATGTAAGAAAGCTTAAAATTGGTTCAATTTTAATAGTACCAAAATAAATGTGAGTTTGTCTGGTTCTTTTTAGAGCACCAAAATTAAATTTTCCTATTTTAAGAAAGCTCAAAAGTTGTTTAGTTTTAAGAACACCAAAACCAAATGTGAGTTTGTGTTGTTCATATTTAGAGCACCAAATTTAGATGTTCCTAACTTTAAGAAAGATTTCAAAATTGGTTCATTTTTATCAACACCAAAACCAAATGTGAGTTTGTGTTGTTCATTTTTAGAGCACCAATTCAAAATTTTCCTAAGTTAACAAAAAAAATCATGGATCTATAAATCTTGGACCGGTCATCTTCCCTACAAAAAACAAGTTAGAGTCATGTAAATCCTGCATCCATATTCATTAATACCTATTAAAAATTCAAAAAAAAGAAAACATTAGTGGAAAAATTTATTACAATAGTGTAGGATCCATGAACTTTTTTGTCAAAGCAACTACTCAGTTCTTAGAGCAAATGCTCAAAACAATGCAAAAGCACCCTGTTAGAAACAGATACTCAAATCTATGAGTAGATGCTACCATTTTCCAAAGGAAATGTGAAGTTTTTGGAGAAAAAGTGTTGATCCTATTGCAAGTGTGTAGTTCCCATGGAAAGTGCATGGTTCTTGTTGCAACTACTTAGTTTTCTTGGTAGTCAAGTGCATAGGTTTTCTGGGCAGTGCATGAAAACTCCTTCAAGTGCATTTCTAGGACCTTTAACTTCAAAAATACCTCAAATGAAAATTGGTGTATGGGACAAGGGTCCCACCGGGCATGCTAGAATGTGAGGGGGGAAATCATCAGATGATAAAAATATTTAAGGTGCTTGCAAAGAAAATATAAACTAAGATTAAACACATCAATCTAAGATCTAATCCTACAAATACAAAATGAAATTAAGTTATTGAAAACATAATTAGGAAATCTATGATTACCAAAATGAATGCAAACAACAAAAAAATTGTTACCATCCCATAGTGGAGTGTATCCACCTAATGTTGGATTCTTCTTATCATTACGAAGCCTCCATAATTTGTGAAAAAGATTGATGTTGATCGAAAAAAGGTTGAAGCTCTATCAATGGTGATTTTGATAACACTTCATTGCATAAGGTATGTTGATTCTCTGATCTTTATTTGTGAGGAGAGGTTTTTTATATAGAAAATGAGATTTCAAATCAACCATTAGGGTTCAACAATGTTGGATCAAGATCAATGGTTGGAATGTGTTGATAGGATTTAGACATGAGAATATTGTGTAAAGTAGATTGTACAATTTGTGTGATTGAAGAATAGATTGTCTAGTTAGGGTTTAGTTAGGAAATTGATGGTTGAGTTAGGAAATTGGATTTCTTAGTTAGCAAGCATAATTTACTCAATTAGAAAGTGGGTGACGAATTGTGAATTAATTGATTTAATTAATTAATTCCTTTCTGGAGTTGAACATGCAAAACAAGTTTGAATTTTGCAAACAAAGTTACATTTGTTTGATTTGAATTTTGATAAATGATTTGAATAGTTTGATCTAATTATTCAAATTTTGGAGGGAAAGTGTGTTAATTAAATTATTATGATTTAATAATTCAATTAATTTAGAGGAATAAGGTGAATTAGTGATGTAATCAAATAATTGGCATTGTTTGACTAATCAGGATGAAATAAATTAGATTAGGACTTTATTAAATAAATATAATTTTTGAATTTTTTGAAATGATGAAATGATTAATTAATTAAATAATGTCGTATTATTTAATTAATATTAAAAATTAGGGTTTTTAGGACTTCATTAAATAAATGAAATTTATTTAATTTGTCAAAAATGATGAAAAAGTGAATTAATCAAAAAATGTTGTATTATTCAATTAATAGAAGAAATTAGGGTTTTGGATGTTGTTTGATGTTGAGTAATGTTGTGTGATGTTTCAAGATATTGTAGGATGATTTCAAGATGTTCCAAGATGATTTTGATATGTTTTGAGGCATTGTGGGATGATTTTGAGATGTTTCAGGATGATTTTGAGATGTTTCAAGATGTTTCAAGTTGGTTTTGAGATGTTTTGAGATGCTCTAGGTTGATTTTGAGATGTTTTGAGATGTTTTGGGTTGATTCCAAGATGTTTCGAGATGTTTTGAGTTGAATCCAAGATGTTCCAAGATGTTGTGGGTTGATTCTGAGATGTTCTGAGACATTACGGGATGATTGTAAGATGTTTTAAGATGTTTTTGGTTGATTGTGAGATGTTCTGAGATGTTTTGGGTTGATATGGGGTGTTTTTCGATGTTTTTTAGGGTCAATTTTACTTGTCTACAATATGTTTTATAAATCATATATTATCAGAGGTCATTTCATAGAGTTCCCATATTTGAAACTTCAAATGGCTTGTTTAGCTACATACTCCATTTTTAGTCTTTTTTTTTGAATTTACCTACTTTTTCATGAAATAAATAGTGGTTATGTTAGTTATTTTTAAAAGGATATTAGATTAGTATTTTAGCATATATCTCTATTTTCAATATTTGTAATCTTTGTACATTAATCTACCAGATGATAATTCTAAATGCATTAAATATAAAGTGTCAAATCGCTTAAAGTTTTTTGGGGGGCTCTCTTATTGAATCAAGGGGGTAATTTGGTGTTTCTACTTTTTTATTTGATTAGTTTATGTGATCATATATCTCAAACTAAATACCTTGTATTTGAATGTTATTAATAATCCTCATAATAAATAGAAAATTAAGTGTGGATATTATGGTGAAAAAGGAACAACATAGATTCAGGATGCCAAAACATCGTGCTAGAGTCCAAATGACATGTTGGTGTCCCAAGCAATAGAGTCCTCAAAAAATAAAAAGGCCAAACCAGAGCTTCACCTTCTAATCTAGATCTAAGATCTTTTTAGTAGAACAACAAAGAAAATAGAAACTATAAGGAACACAAGGAGAGCTTAGAGAGGGCTTACTAATAGTTAGATGTTTGAATCTTCACTCCAAGATCCACTTTAACAATCTACACACAAGGTGAATGAGGGAAAATTTTGGGGCTATATAGGGGTTTTCCTCAATCAAACCCATACTTTGGTGTTCCCATCTCCACAGACAACCTAATAGAAAGAGAGTGTAACCAAAATGGACAAAAGAAGTGGTGAAAGCAAACCCCACTTCAGGAGGACAACTCGTACAACCAAGTAGTAAATGAGCAAGATATCTAATCTATTCACAAATATAAAATAGTGAGATATCATTACCAACAAGCCTCGACCCCCTCTTGAACACACAGATGTACCATCAAATTATTAATAGAGAGATTTGTCTATTGGAGGGACCTCAATCTGATAGAGCTTCACTTGTAGAAGTGTTGCTACCAAGAGTAGAAAAGATTGAGTAAAGTTGAAGAGAGAAGCTTGAATGAGTGAATGAACCCAAAAAATGAGAGCAAATAAGAGGTTTTGTTGCATGCAAGGCCGAAAAAGAGTTGTTACACCTGAATGTTTGACTGTGTTGCTGTGAATAAATTTCTTGGACCTAGCTAATTCATTCACTAGGTAATTAGGGGACATATTCACATGTTAAGTTTAATTAGGATATAAGATTATTTCTAGAAGTCTTAGTTGGATTTTCTAGAACTTATCTTATCTAGCTATATTGCATGATTCCTAGGTAGTTAGTTGTCTCATGTCATTGGATTAAGACACTTGTCATGATCTTGTCTAATCCTATCTCCCAACCTTTCCTTTATAAGCAAGGCATCTCATGTACATTTTCATTCAAGTGCATTCAATTGATTGAATAAATTGAAGCTTATTCAAGCATATTCAACCATTAATCCATCTTGCATTGTTGAAGCAAGCTTTCTTTCCATTCTCTCTTTTGTGGAAGTGGTTTTGGTCTTGCAACTATTCCTGGGGTTGTTAGGGAGTCACCATTTACTCCCACAGCTAGGACATGTGTCAAGAGTCAAGATTTGAGATTCCTCATTTCAATCTCATAAAATTGCTAGGATGCTAGTGTGTCATGCAGATGTCTATGCACTGTGTAGGCATTTAAAACACAAGTTTTTGGGAAATGTATCATTGGGCTACTGTTGCTTCACCATTGGACCACATGGAGATGGGATCATGAAATTATGACCCATGAGGTTTTTTCCATTAATACGTTTAGGTGTCATAAATGCAAGGAAAAGTGCTAAAATGTGGAATTGCCCCTAGGTGGAATTTTGTGACATTATATTTTTCCCCCACTTTAGTGGGCTCAATTTTTGGAAAAATCGGCCACACTAAAGTAGGAAAGAAAAATTTCTCCCAAACTTGAAGTTTTACAAATTTGCATGCCAAAAGAAGGTACTATAGAGGTCACTGAGGTCGATCCAGCTAGTACTTGAAGATGGCCCTTAAAAATTGAACTCAACAAGAAGTGTAGGACTGGTTCTGAAAAATCATGAAAATTTTATTCTATAAAACTCAATTTTTAGTCCAAAAATTAGAAGAAGCTACAATGATGAGAAGAATGGTCAAGGAAAATTCAGTGATTTAGAGGAAAAATATGTTGAAGAGGTGACTATATTCCCCCTCTTGAGTTTTCCCCAGCTAGGTGGGGTAAAATTAGGAGAAACTAGGGAGCCACATACTCTAGGGAAAATGGGCCTCAGGGGGCCTGTATATACCTAGGTTGGCCCTAAGAAGGGTCATTTTCACTATTCATCACAAGGATTTTGCTAAATTTTGTGAGAGAAAAGTCATCAAAATGTCAAGCAAATGTAACCATGAGGATCCAAGGCTAGACCAACTATGTGCAGACATCGTCAAGGCTATTGAGGTCGCTCAGGTAGGCCTGAAAATCATCTCATTTAGAATTTTTTGTAATTTTTGTACTTTTCTTATACTTTTAGGTTTAGGTGTCCTAGATGCACGCACCCGTCTTCAACACATTCTAGCATCCAGGACCAATGTTGGCATCTCGAGGACATGCTAGTGTCTAAGGGGCGCACTTTCATCCCTACACCAATAATGGTGGTCTAGGATTCCTATGCGATGTGTAGATGTCTACATGGTGCACATACATCCTTTAATGTTTTTAACTTAGATTTTGTTGTAATTGTCCAATACTGATACACACTTATTTCTCTTTTCATAGGATTATATAGAGATCAAGGAGCATCCCATAAGGCAGGTGTTGCACCTACTTTAGGATCATAGAGACTGACTCATAGATGACGAGGTCACCCATCTACAACAAGTCAGCCTTTGGCATGTATATACCATGATAGAGATGTTATATCATGATCAAATGTTGATCCATTGATGGAGCAATAGGATGCACTACCTCCAACTTCTAGTTATTGACTGGAAGGATGACGATCATGTTGGAGGATGTATATTGCATCCTCATTCTTCCCATCTATGGTTGATGGGTGGAGCTTGATGATTCTCCTTCACTGCAAGAGTGATTGGATGGGGTGCGATACTACTCCAGTCTAATAAACAATGAAGACGGGACCAGGCACATCTACACTCAATGGTTTGACCAAGCTTGGACCACTGCCCCTTACTATATCATAGCATGGTGGTTACTATCCCCATGTGAGTGACCATAGATGCATTGATGCTACCACACTTTGTGGGAAGTGCAACCAACTATCGAGGGAGTTGTGAATGACACTCACAGAGCAAGAAATGACCATGACAAGGGCTGATGTCATCAAGCAAGCATGTGGCACCCTTTAAATTTTTCTCAATGACCTCATAGGATAGTTGGTAGCTATGATCCTGGTAGGTGACCAGTAGTTGTAGTAGGAGCTCATCCAGGCCCACATGAAAATATACTCCCTCTAGGGAGAGATCAAGAGGATGCACACAGCTCTATCAAGCTCATACTCACACTACTCTAGATCCATCTCCATTGTATAGCCCCTTCCATAGCCATAGCAGCAACCAAAGCCAGAGGGATCCAAAAGACACATGCCCCAGCCATAGAGAGCATCATTTTGTACATAATTTTTGTAGTCATGATATATATACATATTTTTAGATCTTTTTTGTATAGACATTGATACACACATTTAGTAGCCACTGATTTTTTGATGAAAATGGCCTGATACATGTACATGACATTTGATACTTATACATATGTACATGAGATACTAATTCTAACATTACGGCATTGTTCATTTGATGTGTGTGTTCCTTTACTTCATGTATGTTGATGATATGGACTCTATATATGTGTATGGATGTATGTTTACATTAGATGTTATCATGATTTAATTAACACACATGGATATATGTTAATTAAATGTAATAATGATCTAATTTCCTAAAAAGATGTAATGAAATTCATGGATACACAACATACTAAAATACATGTATGAATGTCACACACATGATCATATCATAACACAAGATTTTCATAATGTGTTAATAAATAATGTCAACATATGTAATGCTACAACCTTCAAAGAGTGAACACTACACATATGCATAGTATCAACGAAGATGCACAACATTAATAGGTTCTTTTAGAGTCATTTTATCCATATGCACACAAACCATACACAAAGATGACAATGTAAGATGCCAACCAATTAGGATCAAATTTTCCCCTTTGATCAGGTGGTGCATTTACATTTCTCTGATTCTCATAGAGAACTAGGTCACCTACCTTGAAAGTTATAGGAAGCATACTTTGATTATATTGCTTGTATAATGATCATTGTGGTAGAGCTCTTAAAAAATTTGAAAATTTTGAGATGAATCTTGCCTTGTTATGAGTTTGAGATTTTGTGTCTAAGGGTAGGATTTAGGGTTTAGGTTAAAATCCCTCTCTTCAAAATTTGCACAGTCATAAACTCTAGGTGTTTTAATCCTTTGTTGACCTGCCACACCCAGTTACCAGTCACTTAAGTTGTATCTTGAGCCATTGAAATTTTCAGTCTCACTGACCCTTTTGTCTAGGTCAGTCAGTCACTAAATGCATTCCCATTGTTCTAATTTTCATATTGTTAGGTGGAAATATTTCATGTTGAAAGATTAAAGTCTTAAATATTTGTTCCCAAGAGTTAAGTCTCATTGACCTAGTCATGGCCCCATTTTTAAAGCTAACCTTTTATGCATGTGTAGATGTAGACACAAAAATTGTACCAGTCACACTTGATCCTGATTACTAACACTGCTTCATCTTGAATCATCCCCTTTGCTAATCATTTAATTAGATAGTTTGTATTTGATTAAATTCATAATAGTTCATCTCCTAATTAAATAAATCATTTTTTATCTAATTAGGTCATCATCTCCTATTAATTGAATAAATAAATGTTATTTAATTAACCCTATAGTCTCTATTTAATTAAATAATCCATTTTATTTAATTAAATTTCTAAAGTCATTCTATTAAATTAAATCAATATTTATTTAATTTAATCTAACATCATCTCCTTTTAATTTAATCAAAAATTTATTAAATTAATCTGAATCCCTTAAATCCTCTAGATTTTGCCACTTTCTCAATAAATCATTTCTTTTGATTTAATAAATTCTCTAAATTCCCTCAACATGGCATCAAAAGGGGAATATTCCTCCAAGTTTAAAAAAACCTCCAAGTGGACTTATCCTTCCAACAAGGCATTCAATATCTCTAACATGTCCTTGTGCATTGAGCCAAGTGGCATTTAATTCATTTCTTTCTCCCTCCAACATGTCATTTCATAAATTTGAAATTTCACCTAATATCATTTATTGGTACATTCATCGAAATGTGCTCCACCTTTGCCCACTCACATGTTGAAAAGTGGCTTAATGTTATTGGTTGGTATTTTTTCCCACATTCATCCCTTTTTCCCCACTCTCCAAAATTCTCATCTATAAATAGAAGGCTTTTCTTCTCATTTTGGATCCACAACTTAGGGAAAAGTTACTATCTTCATATTTAGAGAAAATTCATCCATTTCCATAGCATTTTTATATCATCATGGCTAGGTTATTGTAGATTTCATCAAGGAAGCACATTGTTCATAATCATCAAGTGGATCAATCTTCATCAAGCTCCAATTCCCCCATGGGATTGAGAGTTTGCATGCTCCAATAGTATTTAATAGCTTTTCTTGTTTTGTTCTTCATTTCTTTCCTATTTTGAGCATTGTAGATGAAGTGCATGGGGATTCTTAGTTCTAACTTGCATATTGATCTAACATTGTGTTTGTTTGTTGTGTTTGTGCAGGTCTAGGATTGGGGTTCATATTTTGGCACTAGAAGGAGGGAAAATCTCAAGATATTAACATGTTTTTTGAGAAAATTCCATAGTTTTTTGTTTTTTTATGCCTATAGGAAACTACGTTGCCGCTGCTATCAGTCTAGCAACACCATATAGCGATGCTAGCCTTCTAGCAGTTCCATACAAGGATGCTACAAACTCCAAACTCGGTCACTCAAGTCTTCCTACCTAGAAATTCAAATTTCCAAACTCTAACACTGATCTATTTTTTTGTCGCTGGATTTCCAAACTCTAAACTATGTTGCTGACCAAAACAATGCTGCAATTGTGCTCTCTGGTTTTGCTGCAGAGCATCGCTATCAGACCTAGCAGCACCATATAACGTTGCTAACCTTTCTAAACTATGACGTATATGTGGGTTGCGCCACTGGGGTGTGGTAAAAGGTTAAATTTCAGGTTATTTTGACATGTGTTTTTCTACATTTGATCATTTTGAGCTATTAACCTATTTTTTCCTCTATGTTTCTTGGACTAATAAGTTTTTGTAGGTGGAAGCAAGGAAGGAGCAAGGAGAAGTTTGAAATATAGCATCATTTCTCTATTGTATCAAGTGTCTTTAGACACTTTTGGAAATGATTATAATTCCAAATTTGAGGATTTTGTTTCTTCAAGATTTTAGGACTTAATAGATTCCAATTTGGGCTTAAAAATAAACAAGACAAAAGGATTAAAAAAAATTTAGACAAACTTACTAGATTTTGTTTAAGGTTAACAATTGAACAAACAACTTTCACTTTTCCTTTTGGTGCTTTAAAAAAAATCCAACTTTTCCTTTGAAGGTTTAAAATGGACATGTGCATTTATGTTTTGTAATCACTTATCCAAAATAATATCATCTAAAAGATGTATGCGCTTCTCTCGTTCCTCACGGATATCTTGAGAATCAAAAGGATTTTTGAGATATTAAGTTGTGTAAGTGATTGCCTCCACACTTCAATTTGAATTCTAAAATTGAACAAATCTTGCGAGTGTGAGTTAGGTATATCACGTGCATTCTCTCTTTGTTTCTCAATGAAGATTGATCAAACTACATACTTGCTTGCTTTTGTTTATCTCTAGAGTGTCTGCCTTGTTCAAAAAATTAATCACCCAAGGGAACGACCCAACTAGGAACATGCTAAAGCCAAGTGACTTCCACTCATGATATAAGTGTGGGTACTTGAGGAAAGTTCAAGTATCATGAGGATTTTTCTAATGAGAAGGGAAACAATGGTCTCTTTCCATATGGATGATCCCCCATGAATGGAATGTTTGTACTAGACCCCTTTGTTTAAAAGACCAAAATCCTTAAATCTAATAGTTGGTGCAAGAATAGTCATTCTGAAGCCTCCCCACATTTTTATGGCTTCTAGTAGAGATGAAGACTATGCCATGGGAGATTCATAGGTATTGATGCTTGGCTGACCCATATAAGTGAGTGTCGTGGAGGTGAGCCAATGTGGTCAAGCACCTAATCATCCACTAAAAGTAGGCATAGTTAGATTTATCCAAGTGGGAATTCAACAAATATTGTCTCAAAATCCATAGGGTTGTGCATGTTCTTGGTCTTGGCAATACAAGGGTAGACAACTGAGAGGGGGGTGAATTAGTTGTCCCAAAATTCAAAACTTATTTAACTTAACAACTTTAATCTTAGATCTAATAATTTACCATGAAAGCATGAATCAACAACACATCAGAAACACACATAACACCAAGATTTTTTATGTGGAAACCCTGTTAGGGGATGGTGGAGGTTAGTCCACAAGATTATACCCTATTAAAAGTATAAAGAGAATGACATATGGGGAATGCACTTGTATTCAGGGGCACTGCCTAGAGCTCACTACTCAATTACAAAGGAAGACACACTATCTTATAAAGAGACTTAGATTAAATCCATCCACACGGATTTGAACTAATAAAATAGCATCTACTAATGCCTGGTCACATTTCCGGTTAAGTGAGTGAAAAAATCTTCACTCTTCTTCACTCTTCTTCACACTTTGCTCTACCTTCGAATGATTAGGACATTATTTTCACATACACACATGCTCACACACTTCAATTCGAACAAACAACTGCTCTTAAATATCTACAATGAGAGATTTCATTGCTACAAGTTGTCCAAAAAGAAATAATAAAATGAATATAATTTTTGGCCCAAAAAAATAGATAATATTTAATGTGAATCAACCAAAGTCAACTACAAATTAGTGAGGAAGTAAATCAACATCTTCAACATGAAAAATATTTAACTAAATTCTCCTCGAAGATCCACAACATGCTTCAATGCCATGTCATCCAGGAACATGAAAAATATGAACATGCAAGAGAAAATCACCAACCACGATCATAACAATCAATGCAGACATGCAACAAAGATAGAGCACGATCTAGAAGCATATGTAGCAACTAAAATAGCCTCATCTTCAATTAGGAACACTAACTGAAGAAACAAAAAAAACTGTCATAATGAAAATATTAATAACTCAATCAAATATTCATGCAAATCTCTAAAACTCGAGGTGCATAAACTAGATACACTCAGCAACAAACCATTTAGTCCACAACCTTAGATCACCAATGTACAAGACACACTTCCATATAGAACATCACTTCACAACTAACAACGTACAACTCATTTCTTTACAATTCTCTCAATATCCTTGACATATACAACATCAAATGAATTAATGCTAATAGTGTTGACATCAATGACAACCACATATCAACAACACAACCACAACATCCAACACTTGGAATCAAAACACTTTGCTTGGATCTCAAACATTGGAAAACAAACATTCAATGTGACCATCAAATTTTCAAACCATTTAGGAAGCAAATACCATTGACAAAATTCAAGTGTTATTGCTTGTCCGAGGGATTCTATCTTTAGAGACTTCTAAGAATTTGGATTTATATCTCAATTTTCCAAATAAAGTCAACAATAGGGAAATTTTTCCTTGATTTCCTTGATTTCCACATAATGGACCTTGTGGGATGAGAAGAAATTGGGACATTGGACATTCAGTTTGAAAACCTAAGCAAGAATTGTTTGTGGTAAAAAGAAGTCATTAAGCAAAGCTAAAAATAAATTGAACCCAACATATGTGTTCTTTCAAATGATTTCCTACAATATCAAGATCCAAAAACAAAAGACCAAAGGTCTTAGTTACAAAGCTCACAAGAGAAATTTTTCTATTCTTTACGATTTTAGGGAAAGATTGACCTTCAACTTTTACAAATGTGCATCAAGAAACAATCCCAATTTGTACTCGTTTAACTATTGTCGAAATCTAGTACTTTTTCAAAGGTTTGAGTATCTTACATAGGAAGTCCTAGCATGTTCTTCAATACCTTGGTCTAGTAAACAAAGTCTCTCTAAGTATTTTTGGATGAAAATAAAAATACTCTCATCCTTCCTCCAAACATCAAAATCAAAAATCAGCTCACAAACAACTCTTTTCAAATTTGAAAAAATCCTTTATGCTAAACTTTGGGAAAATCCTTTCAAAATCAAAACAAATCCAAATAATCTTGTTTAGCTAGGTGTGTGTAGATGAATCCTTCTTTGCACACTTAGTTAAATCATCATCTTGTGGACAAGTTCACTCTAGGACAACATCCAACCTCCTAGAGTGTATGAGTTCATTATCCAAATCCAAATCCAAATCAAATCAAATCCCAAAATCAAAATCAAAAATAAAAATCAAACATAAAATCCAAAGTCCTAAAGTTTAGTATCCCCCTCAAGGTTGCACAAGAGTTCAATCATCCACCAATCCTTCATCCTTGATTTTCACCATCATCATCCTTTTGATCATTATTCTCTTATAATTTCTTTTTGTACCTTAGGATTAGATCAATCCAAAGAATTAGAGGTTCATCTTTTAAATTCTTGAAAATTGATCCTTATTTTATGGTTCAAACTAGATCACAACTCAAGGAGAGCATGTAAACCAACAAAGAAACATCAATTTCAAGTGATTTAAGCCAAACCATCACCAAAATCAATCCTCTTGGGACTAGCAATCCCACTCTCAATTTTCCTCCCCTTCCCCAAGACCATCAAGAGGAAGGTGTCCAAGTGGAGGATGCCACCAACAATATGCTAGGGATGACACAGGATGAAATCATTGAAATGGTTCAAAATCCTGAAACACACAAAATTGTCAATGTCATGATGAAGCTCAATCACTCACAATACATGCTTGAATTAACAAAACAAGGGGCTAAACTCCCTTCTCATTTCAATGTGAGCTCTATTATGGAACAACCCCTTGGGGTCATGCCCCCAATTTCATCCACACTACCAATCTCATCCACACCTCCATTCCAAAGCATCACCCAAAGCATACCCCAAATCACCACATCCATTGCTCCAACTCAACCTATCATGAATAAGGGGAGCTCATTTCTCAATGCACTACAAAACACACCCCCTTGTGAACAACCAAGATTTGGATGCAAACACCATATTGGGTCAATCTGTTCCCCAAAATCCATTACACCCATATGTTCCACTCACATTTCAAGATCCCAATGACCCATCACCATCATTTCACACAACACCTCTCGATGCACAAACCTTTGTCCCTATGATTTCGTAAGGAGGAGTGGGTTATTTGGACCAAGATGCATCTTTGATCCCTCTTCATCATCATCATTTTATCAAGGGAACACACCACCCCTCTCTCCACCATTTCCATCTTTTCCCTTAACATCCACATAACCTCTTGGTTTAGGACTCCCTCCTTTACCACCACTCAGTCAAAACAACCCCCCGATCATCAATCAAAACATCATACTGAATCCTCCAATCTTTCCATTAATATTGCAGCAATAGATGGCAACCATCCAAGCAACCTAAGCGATTACAATACCATCCAAAAATTTGGTTTCCTAAGGACCAAACATATCAGTTACACTATCCACCACACAAATCCCCACCATCAATACAACCACACCCCTCATCACGACAACGAGCACCATTTTGAATCCGCGACCACCACCACCACCAAGAACAAATATGGCTATTCAATATAGCATCACGTTGCAAGCAACACATCAAGCTTATCAAAGGAATTTGGCAATTCCAAGTGCAACAAACCCAAAAAACATAAGCCGCACAACAAGCACAACAAGAAGCTCAAGCCAAAGCCCTATTATAGCAACAACAAGCCACCCAAGTTGTCCAAGTTGTGCAAGTAGCTCAAGCCACATAGGCTACACAAGTCGCACAAGCCACATAGATTGTGCAAGCTTCCCAACAAGCACAAGCCTAGGCTCAAGAACAAGCTCAAGCTCAAGCCCAGTATCAAGCACAACAAGCACAGATGCAAGCTCAATACTAGGAACAACTGCAAGTAGCCCAACAACAAGCATATCAATAGGCCTTGTAGTAGTATCAAGCACAACAAGAAGCAACATTACTATCCCAAAAACAAGCATTGTTGGCACAAAAATAGCAAGCCCAACAACAATCATTTTTGGCACAACAACAACAAGACCAACAACAAGTGTTGTTAGTGCAACAACAACAAGACCAACAAAAATCATTGTTGGCACAACAACAATTGAAAAAATATCATAAAATCTTGCACCAAACTCCCACAAACACACCCAATACTCCACCCACCACTCGAACACCTTGACCACTTCAAAACACATTCACTCCACCCCTTGATGCACAAGATGATGTGATAGCACAAATCAAGTTTCTCTCACAACAAGTGCTTGATCTCCAATCAAGGAAAACCACCAAGACACCAAGAAACTTGTGTTCCTATCTATTCAACAGGAGCCTTGCAATGGTACCATTCCCTGAGGGGTTTGAAATTCCTAAATTTGACAAATACCGTGGGATGGGAAACCCTGAAGATCACATCAGGGAATTCAAAGTACATTGCATGGAGGTCGCATATCATGATACCTATCTAACACGACTATTTCCTCAAAGTTTGGTTGGCCCCACCATGGAGTGGTTCTCTCATCTCCCTCCTAGCATCAAAAAGTTCCAAGAGATCGTTGACACATTCATAAAAAAATACACCTTTAATATTGGTATGGATGTCATTCTGGAGGAACTATCAACTCTTAAACAAGCTAAGGGGGGATCATTCACTTCGTTCTTTCAACGATGGTGATCTAAGGCCACCAACAACAAATGGACCATGATTGAAGAACAAGTTTGCAGCATCATTGCTAACCTTGACAAAACATTGGCCTTCCATCTCAAGGTGCAATGCATTATCACTTATGACCAGCTAATTCCCAAGGTGCTTAGTATCGAACAAGCCTTGATGGCACAAGAGGGAACACCCACATATCTAGAACATCAAGAAAATTTCCCATCCACTAGTTACAATGAGAAACCTCGCACATGGGTGAGGAATAAAAATGTCACAAATGATGGTGTGGTGGATGCCAAGGCTATTTAGTGCTCCAAAATAGAGCACCCAAACATAACAACAATCACAAAACAACAAATGAAACAACATGCAAGCTAATGCAGTATCACAACAACAACCAGCCAACAATTAGGTCAACAACTTAACTAGTCAAGGGGGACCACCCCCATGAAACAAAAATTCCCCCAAATGGAAGTACACTACCCTTGGGGAACCCATTGAAGTCGTCATGAAGAAACTGATAAACACAAATCTCATCAAAATTCCCAATTATGAGAACTATCATGAACCCCAAGTAAAACCACCTTGGTACAATGAAAATCACCTCTATGATTTCCACAAGATCAAGGGGCACACCACTAGCAGTTGCATGAGGTCAAAAAATCTCATCCAAGACCTCATTGATGACAAAATCATAAACATTGAGCAACCAATTAGGAATCATCACTTGAAAATATACATGAATCTAATGCCAGACCATAACCAAGGGAACAACCATGGAAGAAAAAAGTATGCCAATGTGAACCACATGTATGACCATGTTGTCGCATCTCTAGAAGAAAACTAATAAACAAAAATCTCATCAAGATTCCCACTTATGAGAACTATCATGAACCCCAAGTCAAACCACCTTGGTACAATGAGAATCACCTCTGTGATTTCCACAAGATCAAGGGGCACACCACTAACAGTTGCATGAGGTTGAAAAATCTCATCCAAGACCTCATTGATGACAAAATCATAAACATTGAGCAACCAATTGGTAATCATCACTTGAAAATATACATGAATCTAATGCCAGACCATAACCAAGGGAACAACCATGGAAAAAAAGTATGCCAATGTGAACCACGTGTATGACCATGTTGTCACATCTCTAGAAGAAATGTTGTTGCTTATTGTGGGGTCACCACACGTGGTATCAGAGTCACCATCACTGGACCATCATAGCCACCTAGGACATCTACCTCCAATCCAAAATTCATCCCTCATGGCTACAATGTCCTTGACTAGCTAAAGAGAACTCCTGCTCAGATCTTCATCATGGAGTTGCAAAAGATATCACCCACCCACAAAAAAATCCTATAGGAAGCATTGGCTTCATACACTGTCTCCACGGACCTAGATGTTGACTAGTTCCAAGCTATAGTAAGAAATATCACCACCCCAAGCCTCCTAACATTCTCTGATCAATAATTCACCTCCCAACCATCTCACAATTGTGCTCTTCACCTTGAAGTCCTATTTCACAAAAATAAAGTCAAAAGAGTCTTAGTGGATGGATATGTAGGACTTAACACTTGTTCCCTCAAATTGCTAAAGAATCTGGGATTCTCAGAGGATGCCATCGAAAAGGGTAAGGGAATCACATTCAGAGCTTATGATGATTAGGAAAGAGTGTCTCAAGGCACTATCCATCTCCCTATCCAAGTAGGGCCCACCATTATGGACACCACATTCCAGGTCCTTGACCTTGATTTTCCTTATAACATTCTCCTAGGGCAACCATGGATGCATGGGATGCAAGTCGTCACTTCCACCTTCCATCAGTGTGTCAAGTTCCCATACCAAAATTAGGAGGTCACAATTCATGGTGATCTTGAGCCCTTCACCTATTGCAAAATCCTAGAATCAAAATGTTACAAAATCTCCCAAGTACAAAAAAATGATGAAGGCCCCACCACTCTATATGTAGACCCAACTGCATTGGCCTCCACTTCTGAGAAAAAGACACCCCCCATCCATGACATATCCAAAATCAAGGTCATCATCTAGGATAGTGGGTGTGGGGACTATAGAATGAAGAAGAGTGTTTTCATCATAGGGGAGTTACCTCAATCTCCTAGGACTCATAGGAAACCCCAACTCCCTGAAACATCATCCCATACCTTCAAAGCATATCCCTCTAGATTTAGGTCTTGGGGAGATCTAAGTTAGGAAATAGTAGATGAAAGAGACATATCCAATCTCCTATATCAAGATGAAAGGCTTGTGCCTAATCTTCTGATGGATGAAAGCAACAAAGGTCTACAAATGATGCTCAATATGGGCTATGATAGAAGCAAGAAACTCGGGAAGAATGGAAATGGCCTATTTGAACCCCTTGTCACTGAGAAGCAAATAAAAAATATTGGCCTCAAATGTACCCCTCTAAAGGTGACCATGCTTAGAAAATGGACCTCGATTAAGAAGCTCCAAACTCCCCCTCAACAATCTACATCTGCCCTTTGATTACTTGTATCCATAGGCCAAGTCATAGACAACTTTACCTTTGATATAACTGATGTGTGTAGTAGTGATGAGGATCCCATAACTAACTTCCCTATGCTTTTCAAGGATTTCTTCCTACTCATGATTAGTACCTTGTATTTTGAGACCAACGACCATCAAACCCATGAAATCAACCTGGTCTACACCCAACTCATTGATTACAACCAATGAGGACCACCAATTTTAGACACATTAAAAAATGATGAGATGCTCTTGGAAGTCATGGGACTATGGGACACGGTACCATACAGAGATCACAAGGTTTGGTTTGACAACATACTAGACATGCAAGCCTATTATGAGGAAACAATTGAATCCTTCATTCGAAAAAATAAAATGTGAATAATCTCTAGGTCTTTGAGTAAAAACCACACTGTGGCACTCTCTAACCTAAAAATAGTAAAAATAAAGGATGTATCCAATGGTGAAAACCTCTCTGAGGTGCCCGAGGATGAAGGATTCAATATTCCTCTCAGTATAATACATCACAAAAAGTCAGCAGTATTAGTCAAGAAATGCAATCCAGTTAACTTGGGGACAGAGGAACAACCACACATAACATTCTATGCAGAGTAACTTCTCATAGAAGAACAAGAACTTCTAGCTACATTCCTGAAAGAAAGAAAAATAAACTTTACATGGACCTATTCTGGCATACCTAGGCTTGATCTGGAGGCTGTGGTTCATCACCTAGTTGTATACCCTGAAGTGAAGCCCATCAGACAAAAGTTTAGAAAGATGCATCCCAAAATTGCATTGTTTGTCAAAATGGAATTGAAAACACTCCTAAATGTAGGGTTCATACAACTGATAGATTATCTAGAGTTGGTCTCAAACCTTGTACCTATTTCAAAGCCTGATGGGGGCATCCATATCTACACAAATTTCAGAGACCTCAACAAAGTGTGTCCCAAGGAAGAATTTCCACTTCCGAACATTGACATGATAATGGATACGATAGTAGGAGATGAGATCTTATCATTGATGGATAGATTCTTAGGCTACAACCAAATCATGATAGCAAAAGATGACCAACACAAAACTACTTTGGAAGATTACGTGGATGATATATTGGCTAAATCCAAGAAAATACAAGATCACATAGCTACATTGGGCTCCATCTTTGATAGGTTAGAAGAATATAAAGTCAGACTCAACCCAAAGAAGTGTGTCTTCGAAGTACAATTGGGAAAGCTCCTCAAGTATATTGTGTCAATGAGAGGAATTGAGGTAGATTCTGCTAAGGTCAATGCAATCCTCGAAATGGAGGCACCAAAGACACTAAAACAACTAAGAGGCCTACAAGGAATACTATAGTCCATCCATCGATTCATAGCATATCTAGTAGACAAGGTTATCCCCTACTCTCATCTACTCCATAAAGGGGTAGTATACAAGTGGGATGAAAAGTGTGATCAAGCCTTGAACAAGATCAAGGAATACTTACTCATGCCACTAGTCCTCATGCTGCCAATTCTAGAAAAACCTTTGATTTTATAAATATCAGCAATGACAATAGCTCTTGATTCTCTCTTAGCACAACATGGAAAAAATGGAAAAGAGAGAGCTATCTATTATATCAATAGAAAAATGGTAGGGCATGAAATAAACTATACATCCATTGAGAAAGATTGTCTAATAGTTGTATTTGCAACAAAAGAGTTTAGACATTACATGCTAGCCCATTAGATAAATCTTATCACAAAGATAGACCCCCTTAAGTACCTAATTTCCAAAGAAATGCTTATAGGGTGGACAAAAAAGTGGGTTATGATCTTCACAGAGCATGACATCGAGTATGTGGAATGCAAGGCCATCAAAGCAAAAGCAATTGTAGACCAGTTGGGGGAGGCATTGATATACTCAAAGAACCCACTTGTATCAAAGTTCCCAAATGAATCAATATTCAACCTAAGTGTAGTAGATCACTGGAAAATGTACTTTGATGGATCCTACATGCAGCATGGATCGGGGGCAGAGATCTTCTTCATCACCCCACAAGGGGATTGTGTTCCAAAATCATACAAGCTATCATAACCTTGCACAAATAACATAGCAAAATATGAGGCTCTTGTCATAGGGCTAATAATTACAGTGCAATGGAAAATAATGGCACTTAAGGTCTATGGAGATTCACAACTCATAATCAACCATGTCAACATTGAGTATCAGAACAAGGATGACAAGCTAACTCCATACAAGAAATTGGTGGAAAGTCTCAAGGAGTCCTTCATTGATATCACATTCAAGCAGATACCAAGAGAAAACAAAAGAGTGGTAGATGCAATGGCTAAAATTAGATCACTCCTAGATGTCCCACACAATGTTCCAAAACAAGAATTCCTCGTAGAGCATCTTCTCATGCTTGCATTCGAGGTACTGAAGTCTAAATTTGTGTGCAAAATCATTGGTCCTGGTGATCCCTAGTACCATGATATATACACTTATCTGAGAATAGGAGTCCTCCCAGCCAACATAGCCTAGAACCTCAAGAGAGCCTTTGTCAAAAAGCATCTCGTTTTATCATCCTAGGAGATACCCTTTACCATAAAAGCATTTAAGGAACCCTATTACATTGCCTAAACACTAAGGAGGCATTAACTACCTTAACCAGGGTACATAATGACATATGTGGTTCACATTCAAGCGGTATGACCTTGGCCAAGAAACTGTTGAGGACGAGCTACTATTGGCCTACTATGGAACAAGAAGCACATGACTACATCAGAAGGTGTCTACAATGTTAGTAGCATGGGGATCTCATCGATGCACCAACTCAAGAGCTCCACCCGATTGCCACACCTTGGCCCTTTTCACAGTGGGGGCTCGATCTCATTGGAAAAATCACCCCCACCTCATCCAGTGGGCATAAATTTATCATCACTGCCACTAAGTACTTCAAAAAGTGGGTAGAAGCCATTCCCATGACTTACATCACTGGAAAGCAGATATCAAAGTTCATCCTGAACTACTTAATTCTTTGTTACAATGTTCCTCAAGCCATTATCTTAGATAACAAGACACCATTCAAGAATCAAGATGTTTGTGATCTATGCCACAAGTTTAAAATCCAACATCACTTTTCCACTCTGTACTACCCCCAAGGAAACGACCAAGCTGAGGCTACAAATAAGACCATCCTAAAAATCCTCAAAAAAATGGTCAATGAAGTTGGTTGTGATTGGCATCTCCAACTAAATCCCACCCTATGGGCCTACCAAACAAGCATCCACACACCAGCAGGTGCCACCCCCTTTTCCCTGGTCTATAGATTAGAAGCCATACTACCCATTGAGATCGAGCTCTCGTCACTGAGAATATCACTACAAAATTTCATCACAGATGAGGAATATTAGGTGTCAAGACTAAACGAGTTGGAATTGCTAGATGAGTAGCGTATGGATGCCATAAACCATTTGTAGGTGTATCAAAACTGACTTAAGAGGAGTTATTAGAAGAAGATCAGAAGTTAGACCTTCCAAGTAGGAAAGCTTATGCTAAAGGAGAATCAGAAGAATGTTCCAAATCTATACGGCAAGGGAAAATTTGAACCCAATTGGTTGGGACCATTCATCATCATGACAAGCTACAAGTAAGGGGCATACGAGTTATGAACACTGGAAGGTGAGCCTCTGCAGGAGCCCATGAACAACTCCCATCTCAAAAAGTTTTATGCCTAATCATGTAAGGTGTAAAACTAGAAAATACAAAAGAAATGAGAAATTTTCCTAAAAAAATTGTCACCTTGATGAAAACCTGGCAAACAGGTATCTTGGTGACAAAAAAATCAAAAAGCAAAAAATAAAAAAAAATCAAAAAAAGGGTTAAAAATAGTAAAGAGAAAAATCGTCCTCTAGTGAAAACCACTTCGGTGGTGCTTTTGGACCTTGGTGAAAACCTGGTAAATAGGTGCCTTGTGTAAATAAGTACCTTCCATCCATCAGGGTCTTCATGGCTTGTTATGCATCATCCATTGCATCCCATATCTCCATCTCTCACCCATCCATGTCCACATCATAGCTTGGTCATGTGTTCATATCATGATCCCTCCTAGTACTACTCGACCCATTCTCAAGGTTAGTTTTTCCTTCCTTTATCAGAGTAGTCTATTGCATCACATTGGGGGAAAGTTCTCTTCAGATCAAATTTGTGTATATTCTTCAAATCCATAAATCATAAAATATAAAAACATTCGTAAAATAAGAAAACCCAAAAACATCCAAAACATATCAAAACCCAAAAATAGGTCAAAAAGTCAAAACGTCAAAAATAGAGTCATCTTGTTGAACTATGTCATCTTTGAGCTCTGAATGTAGGCAAGGTTGATATTTGATCATCCCCTGAGACACTTAGGTTAGTACTTTAGGAGTCCATCATAATAAACTGGCAATCCATTTATTCATATGTCATCAATAATCAAGTCTGTGTCAGTTGAACTATGTGGTCTCTGAGTGTATAATGTAGGCAAGACTAATCTGGTTGATTAGCCCCCAAGGCCCTAGGATAGGTTTTTAGGGTAGTCTCTTGGTAGAAAAATCTCAGAAAACCCCCAAAACATTTGAAAATTGGAAAATCAAAACATTTTTAAAACCTTGAAAACACCAAAAATAGCCTCAAAACATTTGAAAATACCAAAAAAATTCAAAAAACCCAAAAATTCATCCATTCCCATCTCACTTTCACCCACAATAAACATCACTCATAATAAATCATCGTCACTCCCCAAACTTTGGTGAAACAATTAGAAAAAAGTTTAGCAGGTTAAAAGAGAAAACTCAAACGTCAAGGTCTCAAGTCTAGATTAGTACATAAACAAGTTGGTCAACTCTTTGTGTCAATAGCCTATCATCCAATCAGTCCCAAATCAATCATCTGATAACATCATGTCCTAAGATGCATCCTTCCTACAATGGACATCGACATTATGCATCACCGTAGTTTATTCTTGGCTAGTGGTATTGAAGAACATTAGCTTGTTTGTTTACTTTATCTTTGTCTTTTGACTTATCATTTTGTGCTCATTTCGATGGCCTCTTGATGATGTCCCAAATGAAGGGATTTAGAGAGAAAGAAGTGAGGCAACGATCATTATCTTTTTATCTATTGTGCTTGTTGGATATTCTTGTAATATAACCTTGGTCATACGTGCTTTGTTTGGGTGTAGGGAAGATGTTTTAGGTGTCTTGTTGACCACATAGGAAGGAATTTCTTTCTATGTTTTGGTCTGAGATGTTTGGAATATTTGAACTACATTTAGAATAAGGTTTTGTGCATTAGGTGTGAATAGGAGTACTCCTATCTGATTTTCAAGTCAAAGTCCATCACACTAGGTTCAACGCCATCCTAGTTCTTTATACCTTGATGCATCGTGCCTATGTGTATTATCAAACATAAGCTAAATGGCCCTTTTAAAGTCCCAATTACTGGTAAGAAAATCATCATCATCATCATCAGATTTTGACTTGTTGGATTCTCTTACTTTCTTCTATCTTCTTTTCACGCTAACACAATACCATGACAATTAATCATGAATCATCACCAATGCATCCATCTTGAATCCACAAATCGTCAGCATGCTGCATATCATTCACATACATCATTTTTAATACAAATTGGTTATTCTAAGAATCTCATAAACCATACATTTGCATTCTTTACATAAAAGCAACCATCACAGTATCATTCATGTGCATCCATTACATAATATCATATAACGTCACATAAATATCATCTGTTCACATCATCATATAAGAATTATTATACCATGTACACCATATCATTTCATAAAATGCATCATCACATAGACATCATTATAAAATGAATCATCGCATCATATCATATGCATCATCATAATACATGAGAAAGATAATGAAAAAGAAAAAGATTGCATCTCATACATCATCATCCATTAGGTACATAATATATATTTGTTAGTTTAAGCATTCACATATCTTAACATCCATACATCATCATAAAAGTGCATAGAAAAGATACTAAAAAATAAATACATCTAGAAAATGTTGCATCATATCATAACATTACATAAACATCACATATAATCATTGCATTGCATCATATAGAACCACATCATACATCACATAAGATAGAATCATTGCATCCCATATAAACCATTGCATATAGAAATTAAGAATATCCCATAATGCATAAATAAAATAGAGTACATCATACATTGAATCAAATCATCTCATCTCATATATATCATCAAAATAATACACTGTCATGGTACAAATCAGGATCAAGTGTGTATCAATCAATATAAGTACAATTTCCCATGGGGCTATCAAAAACTAGCCCATGGATCTCAAAAGGAATAACCTATCTCGATCAAAATGGAAAGCTAGCCCTGATGGCTGCTCCCCTCACTTGGTGGATCCTTCCTCTACCATGTTTTCTAGGAGAAGTCTGGTACATGGGAATCTCATGGCACTGACTGATGGTAGTGCACCCTATAATATTGTTCCTCCTATACAACCTAGCAATACAACCTAGTGGGGATGGTCCTACCCTATGTGGACTCTAGCTGCTGAAGATGACCAATCTCCTATGCCAACTATAACTCAATGGCCTATCTTTGTTGGATGGTCTGGTCCCACTCTACGTGGGCCTAATCTTGCTCAACCATCAAGGTGGAAACTTGTGCCTGTAGCTATAATATTTTCCCATCCCTAGGGTCTGGCTATGGTGGTGGTTGGACAAGTGGTTGGTCCTAATGATCATCTCTCAGTGGTGTTGGCTTCCTATCCTAGTGACTGTCCATGGGTTGATCCTAGTAAATGTCACCATTCCTCTATCCTTTGTCCTACTCTGGCTACCATGAAGGTGTACCATCTCCCCCTCTACCTTTCCCTTGGCCACCCTCCCCATCACCATCACTATCTTTGCCTCCTCTACCTCCTCGACCCCGCCCCTTCCCTGTGGATCAACCTCTAGGTCTCCTCTATGGCAGTAGTGCTCCTGGAATCATCAATCTCACTAGCAGTTGGAACCAATCCCTGTATTCCTATGTCATGCCCAGGTTCATCTATCCCTAATCATAAGGACACGACTTGGCCACTAGCTGCATGAAGCTCCGCACTACATCTAGTGTTGGGATCTTTTGACCCCATGTCAGCTCCCTGATGGTACGAGCAAAGATGGCCACATACTAGTCATCGGGATGGTCCTATGTGTCCCCAAATTGTCAAGCTATGCAATCTAGAAGATACTACTCTATCATGGTATGCTCGTAGCCCTGCATCAATTGATCTTGCTTGGAAAAGAATACCTACTAAACATCATCATACCAAGCCGGCTGCCCAAGGTATGGTCTCCAGGTGAAAATTGTCATCTCATCGATGACCTACTACCAGTGTCAAATTCCTGCTTCTCCTATATGTGAGAAGGTGAGTGACCCTTGTACCTCCAAATAACTAGACCATCTAGCTCCATATCAACCGGTGTAACTCTGATGGGGCAGAGCACTGTAATGTGCTCCTAGGCCCAAATGTGTAGCAATGTTACCCCTGATCCAATGGACCAACCATCACAATAAGCGAACTCTTGAAGGTCATGCTATAGTGAGGCCAACATCATTGGTCCCTAGGAAAAGTACTCTTGCCATGAGAGAATCTTCTCCCAAGCAATCCCCCATCTTGGGCTGAAGTATCGATCATGCTGATCTAGTGCCACGCGCCCTAAAATAATAGCAGGAACAATCTATCTAAAAGATGGTACCTAAGCCCTATACCACTCAAGCTCAATTTGTCCCTTCGAGAAAATGATCTCATCTAGGCCCATGATGTCACAACAGGCATCTCTCCCAGCCTCCACATAATAGATAACTCGCTCTTCGTGGATGGGAAAATGCAAAATGCACCACATGTCCTCCAAGGTCACTGTGCCCTTGCCTATGGGAAGGTGGAATGATGATGTCTCGATGTGCCAGCGCTTTGCTAATGCATTCATCAGGCCTAGGTGTGCCCTAATGACTGGGGCATATGCCACGTACCATAATTTAATGGCCCCCAAGTGCTCCTGCAACAACTTGTGCAAAGGGGGGTACTAGGTCAATCTTCTCACAAGGGACGATCTATGCTCGCGTGAGTGGATTGGCTCCATGTCCTCCTACATCAAGAAAGTCACCATGTCAAATTTCATGAAAAATCATGATCCTATTTGAAGTTCGCACAACCAAATCAACATATGCATCACTATTTGCATATGTGTCACAGTTTGAATAGGCCAATGGTGCTATATGGCACTGCTATGAGCCTAAAAGTTTGAAACTCTATCGTCACGATGCAGTCTGAAAGTGACCTACTTTAACCCCTAAGACCTAAATCCCAAATAGGACCACTACGGCACTATTTGCAGGTGTGGTGCACTTTGAAAGAAAAACCCAAATTCTAAACTCTATCGCCATGGTGCAACTCTCATCAGCAACACAGTTTAGGCCTACACAACACCGATTTGAGGTTTTCAACAACACTATATAGCACTGCTTGACTTTGTTGACCCCTAGATGCTAATAAATGCACTCAAAATTTGAAAAACGAAGTCAGGGCAAGATGACTTACCACTAGTCATGTGTTAGGGAGCCTCTGGTACACTTGCACATGCTCAGAAATGTGGTGAGGAATCACACATTGTGCTATCTCGATCAAGGCTCAAAGCTCAAATCATAGGATTTCTAAAGGTTGTGTGCAAATGAATTGAAAGTGGACCCTTGAGGCCTATTTAAGCCTAAAAGTTTGGGTTTTTTGACCTTGTTTAGCTATCTAGTTAGGGTTTTAGATCCCCGAGCTTTCTTTTCACCCAATTGAAGGCTGCTTTGCATCATTTTTTTGTGTTTTTGCAAGTTTTTGACATCTTAGAGCCTTTCTAGACCCATCGAGCACCTTGTCCTCTTTTCTCGCGAGATCACCCAAAAATCAAAATTTTGTCTAATCTCTTGAGGGGGCAATATATCAGCATGTTTCTTCTTATTGGGGCAGTAGTGGGGAAATTTTGAAAATCATTTTTTTTTAAATTTTGATCAAGACATATTTATTCTTTGAATTAATGCAACGAGTAATTTGCTTCAAAGAGGGGCAGAATGTAGACACAAAAAATGTACCAGTCACACTTGATCTTGATTACTAACACCGCTTCATCCCGAATCATCCCCTTTGCTAATCATTTAATCAAATAGTATGTATTTGATTAAATTCATCATATTTCATCCCTTAATTAAATAAATCAATTTTTTATCTAATTAAGTCATCATCTTCTGTTAATTGAATAAATCAATGTTATTTAATTAACCCTATAGTCTCTATTTAATTAAATAATCCATTTTATTTAATTAAATTTCTAAAGTCATTCTCTTAAATTAAATCAATCTTTATTTAATTTAATCTAGCATCATCTCCTTTTAATTAAATAAATCAAATCTTTATTTAATTAAGTCTAAATCATTTTCCTCTCATTTTGATTTATTTCAATCCAGAAATCTAAGTCAAAATGGTCAAATCAACTAATCTCCTTTTAATTTAATCAAATCTTGATTAAATTAATCTTAATCCCCTAAATCCTCTAGATTTTTCCACTTGCTCAATAAATCATTTCTTTTGATTTAATAAATCCTCTAAATTCCCTCAACATGGCATCAAAAGGGGAATATTCCTCCAAGTTTTAAAATCCCTCCAAGTGGATTTGTCCTTCCAACAAGGCATTCAATATCTCTTACATGTCCTTGTGCATTGAGCCAAGTGGCATTTAATTCATTTCTTTCTCCCTCCAACATGTCATTTCATAAATTTGAAATTCCACCTAATACCATTTATTGGAACATTCATCGAAATGTGCTCCACCTTTGTCCACTCACATGTTGACAAGTGGCTTAATGTTATTGGTTGATCTTTTGTCCCACATTCATCTGTTTTTCCTCACTCTCCAACATTCTCATCTATAAATAGAAGGCTTTTCTTCTCATTTTGGATCCACAACTTAGGGAAAAGTTACTATCTTCATACTTAGAGAAAATTCATCCATTTCCATAGCATTTTTCCAACATCATAGCTAGGTTATTGTAGATTTCAACAAGGAAGCACATTGTTCATCATCATCAAGTGGATCAATCTTCATCAAGCTTGTAAAGGAGTTGGGAAAGGGCCATTTTCCACATCAAAATGGCACCAATTCCCCCATGGGACTGAGAGTTTACACACTCCAATAGGATTTAACATCTTTTCTTGTTTTGTTCTTCATTTCTTTCCTATTTTGAGCATTGTAGATGAATTGCATGGGGAATCTTAGTTCTAGCTTGCATATTGTTCTAACATTGTGTTTTTTTGTTGTGTTTGTGCAAGTCTAGGATTGGGGTTCATAGTAGATATTACGGATCATTCAATCTCAATATTAAATCTTGGTTGCTCCCTGCTAGCCTCGCATGAATAAAATAATGCTTTATTAAAGCTCACAGGGTCAATGAGATATTGATATGTGTACCGCTGCAAGTGTTGGGCCCGGTCTTCACTGTTGAACCCAACATATTAAGCTTTTAGATCAATGACCACAATGCAATGATGAGATTAAATATTAGTCATTCCCCACTAACTCTGTGGGATTAAAATAATCCTTTATTAAAAGTCATTGGGTCAACAGGTTGTTGCCACGTGTCTTCTACCATTGTTTGGAAAGAGAGAAGGTGGACGCTAGAGGTAGAAGAGTTAGCATGCAGTTGGGAAAATCTCATTGGCCAATGGATTGGCACACGATGGTGATGGAAATTCAAACATAATGGATTTGATTTGAGTCATCTAAAAGGCCATCTCACCAAGAGATCAACAACAAAAATTCAAAATTGAAGGTATGAACATGGTAGCCATTTTTTTCTTCATGTTAGCAAGTAGTAATGGTGGAAATGAATTCCAAAGCTACCCAATCTTGCCCAAATTGCACATAAATGATTGGTTTTCACATAATTAAGAATTGCAAATGAATTTGAGGTGCACAAAAGATTGAGAAAATGAATTTTTAGAGTTTAGCGCAATCAACATTAGGGTTTCCTATGAGTAAAATTCATAAGTAAAACAAATGCAACTTGTTATGCTTTATTCAAACTATCTAGAATTAGGGTTAATATTCATTGTGTTCAGTTGAATTTGCTTTTGTGCTTTGTTTTAATTGCTTTATTGTGGTTCAAATTTTCTTTAAAAAGGTTTAATTTTGTTGAACCCTTTGAAATTTGCACCTTTGAGCCAATCCTTAGGTTTGAATTGAAAATCTAGGTCTTAAACCTCTCTATGTTGAAACCCTAAATTAGTTTTAACTTATCTCACTACCAATGGTGTCCAAAATATAACCCACTGGCTTTGTAACAACATCCAGATTGCCCTCCCAAGACATGGTTGATTAATTGAAACCATCCACTAACAAAAAGGTTGAGGGAAGAGTTTTTTTTATGGCACTAGAATCAAAAAAGGATTAATGAAAAATTAGTGTTTTATTATGGATGTTGAATTTCCTTTCAATAGATGGAAATTATTCCAACATTGGTTCAGAAATAGAAATTTGGGTGCCCCTATTTGCAATCCTTGGAGATTAGGCATGAGAAAAGTGGTAGTTCCCAATGTATACATGGAAATTGACCTATTGAAGGATATTGCTGCAAGGTATGACCATGTCTCCAGGGTGGTTAGGGCATTTGATGGTGCTTAAATGTTGAGGATAACTAGAGAGGAAATTGCAAAGATCTTCCAACTGCATGAATGAAGCAAAGATATGATTCCCATTGACATGGATGTCTTCAGAAAGGAGTATGAGAATACCAGGGTGTTTCTCAGAATAATGATATTACCTATGCACACTACCAGTACTAGGGTAGGGAAAAATATGAAATAAATCAAGATTGAGAGATGAATTAGAACCCTTCCCCATGAATTATTTTGTAACTAATTCAAGAAAACTATGTATTCCTTATGCCAGATTATCGGTTTTCATCCACCAGACACCTTGCCAAGGGAGTATAGTTATATGGTAGCACATTTAAAACACCCAACCTTCCATGTAGTTTATGACTATGCCACATTTTTGGCATAATGCATCCACAATGGTTTGGTTGAATTAAAAGGTGGAAAGGACTAGGTAAAGTTCTAGTGGAATTCTCTCTTAATGCATATGTTCTTGTATAAAGGAGAAAATAATTTTGGGAAGGATATGACATTGAACAAAAAGGAAGATGGTATTGATCTACATGTCCAATGCTAGACCCAAATTCTTAACAAATATGACTATAAATTTTATTATGTGGTGTTCCATAATTCATTTGCATCAAAACTAAGGAGATTCTTGATTCATGACCCACTGAGGATCCCCAAAGAGATTCATGATTTCTTGAGGTCCAAGGAAAGAAGGATAGATTTTAATTTGAACAACAATTGGGGAGATATAATCCCATATCTTAGCACAACAATCTTCTAAGTGTATGTCACAAATGTGAATCCATATGTATTACCAAGAGATGTGCCACTGAGGATTGGATTCTTGGAAATTATAAGACAATTAGGAGGAGCTCAAATGGTACACCTGCCTAAGACACTAAAAAATGGCTCATTCTTCCGAGAATGGAAAACATTTGTAGATTTTCTAATGGTAAAGGGAGAAAGGAAGGATTTGGGAAGATTATTGCACCTTACAAATTGAGCATTGCTCACCCAAGGAACCATGACCCTGAGGGTTTTATTGCTGCATTGAAGGCAAAGCATAGGAGTGGTTCTTTTGTGCATAATTTTAATTATCCTAAGGATGCAATCAGGAATATTTTTGACTTCCAAGAACAAGAGGAGAGGAAAGAAAAATATATTGCTTTCAATAAAATGGTGGAGAAAGTTAAAAGGGGTAATCCTAATTATGATCATATTCCCAATATCAAGGGTGATTTTAATAGAGGTATGCATGTTTTGGAAAATTTTGAGAATATAGTAGGTGTCTTGAGAGAAGAATGTATTGTAATAGATAAGTGGAAATTAGTGGCAATTGAAGAAGACCCTATATTAGTGCTAGAGGAAAGACCTTCCTATCAACCAGAACCAAAAATCAAAATATAGTCTAGGAAGAAGAAGATAATGTAGAAACAACAAACATTTCCAACCCCTGCTACATCAAAGGGGTCAAGGGTAACTTCTCCTGAGAGATCAATTCTATCACCTCCAAGATAGGCTCCATCCATTGTGATTGATGTATATTCACCCCCAAGAAATCTTTCTCCACTAGAGTAGCCACCCGCTAAGAAGCAAAAGATTGAGGAAAGAGAGGTAGTTGATTACCCCGATACAAAGGAGGATGATATTCTACTCCTAAAGAAATGTAGCAAGGAATGTATTTTCCCATAATGGATGTTGCCTCAAGTTTAAGATAAAGTAGCTTTAGGCTTGGAAAGGATGATCTTAGTGGTTTAAATAATGTAGATGATTTAAGGCAGGAAGCCTGCAAAGCATTCATGGAGGATGATTAATTATGAAAACAAAGGAATTTAAAGATTTTGTTTGGAGAGAAAAGGCCTCAAAGTATGTAGAAAATGTGGCTAAAGAAAGGAGCTTACATATAGAGATTCCTAAAAGTGTTTTCCAAGAAAATGTAAGGAAAACTATGAGGAAGGAATTACAAGACATGATAGTTGAGGAGGGTAGAGTACTTGTACAAAAATATGGTGTATTCTTGTTACTTGAGTGGGATATCATTGATGCAGTGGTACTAGAAACCATAAGAAGGTCTAAAAATCCATTGTTTCAAAATGAAGAAGAGGTCAAATTGGAACTTCAGGGATCAACATTCAATGAGAAGTGGGATGCATTGGTAGTCTAGTCATTATCTTTGGGATCTAGGAATCCAGTAGTTGTTGAACCATCTAACTTTAGTGGACAATTGGTTATAAAGAGACTCTTTGACACTCCAACCTTGGAAGCGGCTGATATGGTAGTAAATGTTACAAAATTTTCTAAATCAATAGTAGAGAGCCTTACTCTTGAGAGGGATAGGTATAGGAGTAAGTATAATGAACTAGATGAATATAATGGGATTCAACAAAGGGTGGTTGTATTATACTCTGAGTTAACATTATACAAGCAACACATAGAAACATTGAGGAATCAAGGCCTAGCTAGCTCAAGTCATGTTGCACCTACCTCTCCAATGACACATCCCCAATCTCCTCCTCCTCCACCACAATAGACCTTGGAAGTATTGCCATATAACTTGGAGCAAGAGCCACTTATAGTTGAGGAGCCAAGCACATTAGGTGTAGCTCCATTAGATGAGCCTACCAAAGCACAATTACCCTAACAAATTTATGTGTACAAGAAATTTCTTGAACAAGTTCAAAAATCCATGTGTGAGAACAATTCCAATATTTTTCATACAATTCTAGAACATATGAATGAGAAAATTCAAAGGAAACTACATAGTGTTTATTCAAATTATTCTTTGATGCTACAAGCAATAGGGTTATCCCAAAGAGATAAGAATATAGCTACCCCATTCCTAGACAAGTGGATTCCTAGGGTTGGTGATTTGAAGCTTATGGAAGTTGGGGCTGCCTATCAAAAGGATAGGTATCTAAGGATTAGCCCAGTTTATAAATTTGTTGATGGAATTAGAGAGCAAAAGTTTCAGGTGTATGTTGCTCCTTTAGAGAAGAAAATTAAAGAATTGAAGTCAAAGTTCGATGAGGTAGATTTAGTGTTGCTCCCTGATATATAGCATACATACAATGAGGTCAAGCCTTTACAAAGATGGAAGTACTAGGTGGATACCACTATTGTTTCTCAAGCAACTCTCATTTGTGAGAATGTTGACATTGATATGTTGAATAATAATCTTGAGAAACTATCTTTCATCATCAACTTCCTAGAAGATTTCGATAAAGAAGCCAATTTAGTGATGGAAAAGTACTCTCCATATAGAAAGAAAATGGATGAAATCATTGAATTAAATTGACATCTAATGCAAAATATGAGCAATGGAAGAGGATATTTATTGATCAATTGGATTTGTAAACATAGGGAATGGAGAACACATATATTTGGTCAAGTATAGTGTAGGTTTGGCCTTAGAGATTAAAATGCATAAAAGATATGTGTCTCCTAATTGAAGACATCTATAAATGTATATTATAATGGTCAAAATTAAAATGTGATATGTACTTTTCAGCCTGAAGCTTTTTTTCTCCCTTGTTCTTATAAAATGAAATTCAAGGCCACTAGTATGGGTCTTTTGTTGAATTCTAGAGCTAAATATGAAAATTAAGAACACGGAGAAAGTATGTTTTGAGTTTGTATCTTAAGGTTTTGAGTCAAGCATGTAAATTTTTCAATTATCTAGTTTCCAAGCATGTTTGAACTAATAATGCAAATATTTTGAGTCTATTGTCTCTCTAATTATAACATTCATATGGGTTATTAATGAGAATTCGATCAATGATCCTTCCATTAATGTTCATTGTTACTTTTTAGTGAAGTATGTTTTAAATATGGATCTAGTTTAATGAATTAGTTAACATGCTTTGATTAGAACATGAATTCATATAAGTGTTAAGTGGGTCTGATAAGTAGTCATAGAATCTAAGAATGTGATATGTGAATTGTAATGAAATTGCACAAAGATCATGAATGTTTGGAATTAAAATTGCCTCATAGTTTAATTTATTATGTTTTGACTCCTAGCCCTGAGATAAGACACTAATCTTAAGGTGTTGAATGCAATTCTTATGGTTCTAGTCTTTCAATTTGAGAATAAATTTCATAAACAAATTCTTAATTGATCTACCTTTGTTAAATTTTAGTGTTGTATGGTATTCTTGGATTCTTAGCTCTAGGTGTTTAATTATTTTAAGGAATTTCCAATTTATTGAAGGATTTCATCTATTTAGCCTTTGATGTGAATACATCTGCTTTGTTATACAATGTCTGAAATAATTGTCTAGAAGAATTAGAGGATATACATTATGGGATCACCCTCTAGGGTTTTGTAGAGCCTAAAGTGCAAGAGAAGAAGCATTGTAGTTTCCTCTCATTCATAGGCCAATCATCTCCTAATTATTCGAGAATTGAATCTAGAAAATTCATAGATACTTAGTGGGATCTTCTTAGTTCTTTAAAATTCACCAACATGATGATAAGCTTTAAGATGGTTGGGGGCCTATAGACAGCGCTCATCAAGCATCTCTAGGTAATGCAAACTATTAGCTCGATAAGTTTCTTCATTAATTAAACCTTTAAGGGAAGCTCGTAAAGAAAAATTTCCCAACTCCAAAGTCATGATAGCTTCAACACCATACATGAGGTTGTAGGGTCTTGTTCCCATCACCAAATAAACACTCATGTGATAGGACCATAAATCATATGTTAATTGAACATTCCAATCCTTACCATGGTTATCTATTATTTTATGAAGAATGAGATCAAGAGTCTTATTAGATGCTTCCACTTGGCCATTAGATTGAGGATAATATGGTGTAGAAAATATATGTTGAATATGAAATTTCTCCAGGAATTGCTTTACTTCCTTGTTCTTGAATGGCATACCATTGTCAAAAACAAATGTAGAAGGAAACCCAAAACAAGAAATGGCGTTGTTTAGTAGAAAGCTACAAATAGCTTAAACATTAGTAGAGTGAAGCAGGATGGCTTCGACCCTCTTTGTGAAGTAATCCGAAGTAGTAATGATAAAGGTGTGTCCTTTAGAAGAAGGAGGTGATATTTTTCCAATAATATCCAACCCCCATTTTGCAAACAGCCAAGGAGAGGTCTAATTTTGTAACTCTTGCGTAGGTGAATGAATAAGATGACTATGTTGTTGACATTATAGGAAATTCTTAACAAAGTAAATGGAATCTTGTTCCATAATTTTCCAAAATTACCCCATGTGTATCAATTTCCTCACTAGGGTTTACCATCAAAGTGTCCACCTTTGGAACCTGAATTGGCTTCTCTAAGGGAAAGGGGTATTTCCACTTTAGTAAAACATCGAAGAAGCAAGACATTATAATATTTTTGATAGAGAACATCTAAAAAGACAACATAACAAGCTGAAATATTTTGTATACGAGTGTGATCATTTTTTTTGCATCATCAGGAAAGTTTACAGTCTTTAGATAGTTGTAGATGTTAGAAAACCATTCTCTCAAGCCTATGTGAGAACACACAAAAGAATCAAATCTAGGTTGATCAAAAATAGCAGGAGACTGAAGAACTTGAACAATAAAGTGGTATTCTTTCATATCCTCATCTGAAGGTATCAGGGAGGTAGCACTCGCCATGGCATCCGCATGTCAATTCTCCCTCCTAGGGACACTGTCTATGGTGAAAGTGGAGAACCGATTAAGCAAGGAAAAATAAAGGTCTCTATATCAAGACAAATTACTTTGCTTAGTCTGATAGGTCCCCATAATATGATTCACAATAAGCTCAGATTCACCAAGTATACAAAGATGTTTTATATTTAGTGTGATTGTGGTTGCAAGCCAATGATGAGGGCTTCATACTTAGCAATGTTGTTGGTACAAGGAAAGTCCAATCAAAAGGGGAGAGGGACTAGCTTACCCCTAAGCGATATTAGAACCACACCCACTCTAGAGCTAATCTGACATCTCGACCCACTGAGGTAAATTTTCCATTCAAGGTCATGATTGATTACAAAAATGTTCTCATGAAGAAATAAGTCCAAGCCCATAAAGGTGCAAGACAAGGGAGTGTCTTCCAATTGATTAGAAACCACTTGAACCTTTATCGACTTCTAAGTAATAAACTTTATGTCAAAATCAGAAAGCAACATCACCCATTTCACTAACCTCCTAGCAAGGTCAGTAATAGAGAATAAATGTTTCAAAAGATCACTTTTTACGATAACATGTGTCTCAACATGAAGAAGGTAATGCCTTAGCTTCTACGTTGCAAAGATGAGAGAAAGCCATTATTTCTCCATGGATGAATAATGAGTTTTATAATCAACTAGGACATGTCGAATATAGTACACCATCCTCTCTTTTCTAAAATTTCCATATTGATCTAGCAAGGCTACTAAAGCATATGGTGATGCAGCAAGGTAAAGGAGAAAGGATCTATCATGCATATCTGACATTAGCACAAGAGGATTGGGCAAATAGGTTTTGATTGACTCCAAATCCTTTTGGAACTCTTCATCCCATACAAAGAGAACATCCTTCTTTAATAAGTGAGTGAAAGGAAGGGTACAATCAACCAATTGAAATATGAATCTAGGATTTCCCTATATCTTCCCTTGCAAAATCTACAACTTAGTAATGCTCCTAGGTGGATGCATGTTAATGATTGCATCAACCATATTTGTGTCAACCTCAATTCCATGATGAGAGACTATAAATCCCAAAATATTTCCCAAATTTATGCTAAAGAAACACTTAAGAGGATTAAGCCCCATCTTATAGATTCGAAGCCTTTCAAAAATAAGATGAATGTTTTCTACATGATCCTGATAGGTTATAGATTTCACCAAGATATCATCAACGTATTCTTCTAGAATTTTTTCAATGAAATCATGAAATATCAAGGTCATTTCCCGTTGGTAAGTTGCTCGTGCATTATTTAACCCAAAGGGAATGACCACATAACAAAAGGTACCCCAAGGGGTAGTGAAGGTTGTCTTATACTAATCTTCTAGGTTAATATAGATCTGATTGTAACTCGAGAAACCATCCATGATAGATAACAAGGCATGGCCTATAGTCAAGTCCACAATCATATCTATATTAGGTAGCGAAAAAAACATCCTTCATAGAAGCCTTATTAAGATCACAAAATTCAATACATATATGAATACGACCATCATGTTTATTAACAATAACAATATTCAAGATCCAAGGGGAATAGTCAATTGGATGGATAAAGCCTACTTTCAAAAGATTCTCTATCTTGATCTTAACCAACAACATAATCTTGGGATTAATCTTTCAAATTTTCTATTTAACCAGCTTGGCATCAGGGCATAAGATGATATTGTGAACCACTATAGACTCATCTATGTCAGGCATGTCCTCATACGTCCAAGAAAAGATATCAGGGTGAAAATGTAGGAGATCAAAATGTTCCTTAGCTTCTTCGGAAGAAAGGAACTTCCCAATCTTAATCACTTTTTTAGAAGACTTAGGGTCCATAAATACTTTATTATTATTTCCTTTGAGGAGAGAACTATGATCTCTAGGATGCAAAATTGGAACATCATCATCATCAACACTCAAGACAGATTCTCCAAAATATGCCTATTTATTCAAGCAATATAGGAATCATTTGTTATGATGAAAAGGAGGCAAAGAGGACTAAGAACCTAAGAACTCCTCAAGTGCTTCATCCAAAGAGAAAACATCTAAAGGGGCTTTTTCAGCCTGCACCCTGTCCTCTATTAGTTTAGGATGGACCAAACTAAGTGGTTTATCCAAAATCACATTAACACTACACCAAGGTTTCTACTTAGATTGTTAAATAGAGCATCCTAAACATGGATAGCTCTTATGAGGCTTAAACGAGATAGGGAATTGGATGCCTTGCTCAATAATTCCAAGGCCTTTTTTCCCATAGCCATACTGAGAAGCAAGTCTATATTTGAAACCATAATGAGTTTACAAAATCTCAGAAGATAATGGTTCCACGTAGAGGGCCTCGTTCCACTAGTGGACATCGAACATGTCTACGAGAGCATAATCATCTCCTTTATCTGATTCACAAACATTAACCTCCTTAGCAAGAGTGGTATTATATTCTTTCATAGAGGAGTGGTTGGTCTCCTAAATAGGATTACAATTTTCTTCCCCAATGGAAATGTTATCCACTTCTTTATCAAAGGTATTTGAGGTTATCAAAAATTTTAGATGAGTGGGGCTCACCTGTATTCCCTAATAAATAATTCAGTGAACTCCAAGGATCCCCAATCATCACCAAGAAACATGTTAGATTTAGAACTAGAGGGTATTGTCAAGGAGCACGTCATAACATAATAAGTTAGAGATGGAATACAATTCTTAAGAGTGGTGACAACCAAAGCTTGACCAATAGCCACTAATTCACAAAGGTGAACAACTTCTAAGTCAGCTTTGACTATGACTAATTGATTATTTGTAACAAACTTTAGAGAGAAATGTAAGTGGAAGTTACAAAACCCATAGCATGAATCTAGTGTCTCCCCAAGAGAATATTGTAAGGTAAAGGGTTTTTCATCACATAAACCAAAGTGGGTAAGGTAATGGCCTTCCTAGCTACAAATGCAATATTATCGTGCCTAGATCCTAGCAGCCAACATTATCGAACCCACAAATATACAATGAAGAAGTAGCTAAAGAAGAAGAATCAACTTTCATATTGGGTAATAGATTGATACCACAAACATTGAGATCTAAACTGGTGTCAACAAGGGTATTCCTAATACCAATAGTATTAACATTAACTACAGTCATTAAAGGATCTACTTGTTTATGCACATCTGGAGGAGGGATTTCTTGTGAATAGAATACAATATTTGGTGAATCTACATGAATATGAGCCATTAGCATAGTAAAATCCACCAACCTAGTGGAGGTAGGAAAGAGAATCTTCTACAAAGATTCCTAAAGAATTTCCTAGTAAACTAGAGTGGTTTGATGTAAATCCCAAAGTAAGATCTTAGCCAGAGTAACACAAAGTTGCTCGACAAGATCATAATCACCTGGTGCTTTAGTCACAGGTTTAAGTGTTGAAGGAATACTTAGTTGAGAGGGCAATAAAGAAGTAGGAATTTGAGTAGGTTGACACATAGGAATAGAAGGTTTTTGATCCAAATTATATTTGTTTCTTTTTGTATTAAATGTGTACATAATAACATTATAAAAGGTAGAGTCTATAGCTTTTACGAACCTCGACTACATATTTAATGAATCATCACGATATGAAATTCCATAGATAAAACGATCCTTCTTAAGAGAAGGGCTAGCTAGAGTCAAGTAAATGATGGGCTTCTGAGGGCTTGGAGAAGCCACAAAGACCACCACAACATTTACTGACTCTTTAGCTTGTGAGGAAGAGGTTTGTTTGAAAGATCTACATATAGAGGAGGATACTTCTTAGAAATAATCTAGAGCATCATCCAACATGTCAAAACATTCCTTATAAAAGGAATATCATAAACATTAAAACATTTTAAAAACAAATCCAACATGGTTCATGTTAGGTTCACCAAAATGTGAGATAAGGGGGATTCGTTTCTCATGAGTCTCTTTGTTCTCAAGAGAATCCTAGGGAACACACTGCCCTTATCCACCTCAACATAAGATGAATGAAGAAATTACAAAGAAAATTTATATAGGTAAAATATCATAAGAAACTACTTCAAATCTTTAAAGAGTAAAGCTTCTAGATTTCATCCTCTGTCAGAGGAGCTCTCAGCCAAAGGACAATAATGTAGATTCAAGATGCTAGTGCGATGTGTTGGAGTCCAAATGGCACGCTAGCATCCCAAGCAAAAAATTTCTCAAAGAATCAAATGGGAAAACCATAGATTCACCTTCTATTCCAGATCTAAGGTGTGTGTAGCAAAACAAGATAGATAACATAAACTAAAGGAACACAAGGAGAGCTTAGAGAGGGCTTACTAATAGTTGAACATCTAAAGCTTCACTCCAAGCTCTGCTTTAACAACTTGCACACAAGGTAAATGATGGAAAATTTTGGGGTTGTATAGGTTTTTTCCTCATTCAAACCCCCACTTTGGTGTTCCCACCTCCATAGATAGCTAGATAGAAATAGAGTAATAAAAATGAAAAAAAAGAGTGGTGAAAGCAAACCTTGTTTCAGGAGGATAACCCGCACCACCAAGTAGGAAATGAACAAGAGATCTAATCTATTCACAAATAGAAAAGAGTGAGAGAGCATTACCAATAGGCCTCGACCCCCTCTTGAACACACAAGTGCACCATTGAATGCTTTCTAGAGAACTTTGGCTGTTGGCAGCACCTTAATTCGATAGAGCTTTGCTTGTAGGAGTGTTGTTGCCAAGGGTAAAAAAGATTGAGCGAAGTTGAAGAGAGAAGCTTGAATGAGTGAATGACACCCAAAAATGAGAGAAAATGAGGGGTTTTGTTGCATGGAATGGTGGCCAAGAGCTATTACACCAAAAAAATTGACTGTTGGGACACATTTCAAGAGTCAATATTTGAGATTCCTCATTTCAAACTCAAAAAACCACTAGGATGCTAGCGCACCACACAAACATCTACATGTTGTGTAGGTGTCCAAAACACAATTTTTTGGGAAACATGTCATTATGTTATTGTTGCTTCATTATTGGACTACATGGAGTTGGAATCATGAAATGCTCACCCATGGGGTTTTTTCCATTAATGCATTTAGGTGTCATAAATGCTAGGCAAAGTGCTAAAATGTGGAATTTCCCCTAGGTGCAATTTTGCAACATTACATCATATGGTATCACTTAGATATCTTGTGGGAAATCACCATCATTTGGGGATGAAAAATGCAATATTACAACTTTTATTGAGATCTCATATCCCACATTACATGTTTCTACATTTGAATCCAAAGTTGATATCTCCATGGCTTCTAGTGATTCTATAAACTACAACATTGATATAATTTTTCTATATTAACTATATTAGAATGCATTTCTACAATACATAATTATTTGTAGAGTCTCATATTGTAGATTTAGAGACACTATGAGGGATATAAGTCTTATATTTGATGATTTTCACATTAATGTTGTTGTTGTAGACACCCAAAATTGTCCTCTTTGGCACCTATCTAGGCATTACATCATTTGGGCATCTTGTAGCACACTCTTCCCTAGGTACCCATGTCATCATCTATTTAATTAAATAAATTTTATTTATTTAATTAAATTCATATTCATAATCCATCCATTTCGCTAATGTTAATTAAATAATTTATATTATTTAATTAATTAAATCATTTCTATTCATTCTTCTAATATTAATTAAATAATTTATATTATTTAATTAATGAAATCATAAATTCAATGTTAATTAAATAAATCCAAAATTTATTTAATTAATAAAATCCTAAAAAAGATCTTGTCGCTTTCTTTCCAAAACTGAACTCGTGTGCATCTAATTAATTTATTTAATTAGATAATTCATCAATTATCTTCTCGTCTTTTTCAAGATTTATTTCCTTTAAAATAGGAAATGAAATCTTTCTATCTTTTTTGACTTATCTCATCTCGTTGTATTTCCTCTTTTGTCAAAAATCAAATCCTTGTCGAATCTTGTAAATCTTATATCCGTCAACATCACGGCTCTATATCTGACTCTCACAATCCATTTAGGAGGTTGATTAGTCTAGCATCAGGCTCTGTCAAAAGTCATCTCTTCTCTACTATCTTCTCTCTATTTATCATTGTCATTGTCAAGTTGTTATGCTGCAGGAATGAGCACTCAACATTCCTCCATTGTCAACCCTTCAAAATCTCGCATTCTCATGCAGGTGGAGAAGAGCAATGGAGATAAATCAAGTCTAGCTGGAGATCGGTTTGCTTTGCTTTCTTGTTTTAATTTTCATGCTAGTTTGTGCTCTATTGTGCTTGATAGGATCTAATTAGATTATTATTTTCATTAAGCATTATATCTGTTGATTTTAACCCTATCTACATTTGGTGAACCTGACATGAATCCTTTGATATAGCTTTCCTTTTGCAGGTTTTATTGACATTTTATTGCAGATCTGCCAGTTTTTGGACAAAAATGTAGGTTTTACAAAGCTCTTCATATCTTCTATACAGCTGCGAATTTTTTTACAATATTTTTACAAAATCTTGCATATCATTTCAAGAGGATTCAGTAAAAAAATCAAGGGTTTATGATCAATTTTGTGGAAGTTATTTTGATTTTAATTATTTTCATAAAATTGATTTTTTGGAAGCAAATCGATGAATTTTTCAGAAATTTTTACATTTTTGGAAAGCTCATTAAATTATACTGGGGGTATATGTTTTATAGATTTAGTTTGGAGGTCAAATACAATGAAAAAAAATTCAATCTTCATTTTCTATATGGTTTTCACAAATCCACGTTTTTGAGAGCAAAAGAGGGAATTTTTCTTACTTCTTTACATTTTTGGAAAGCTCTCAGACAAGTAGTAGGGGTCTCTTCTTTGATTTTTCATTTTTCAGATCCAAAAAAATTGTCAAATACTAAAATCTAATTCGGCTATGTAAAAAATATCTGAAATTGAAATTTTCTGATGAACTTGTCTTTTTCTTTTCTTTTTCTTTTCTTTGGCTGCATTATAATATTGTTTTTTGATCTTGTAGGTGATCATAAGAAGCTATAGTAGCAGCAATATCAGCCATAGACAGAAAATTGGAAAGCGAATAATCAGGTGCATACATTCTAAGCTTTCATTTCTCATTAATCATTGTTTGTCACATTTCAATTTGGGGGCATAAAATAAATCATTGTTTGCAAACACATTTGGATTTGGGGTTCTTAAAACAAATATTGTCTTCAATCACATATCAAAAATCGGGTCTAAAATTAACCACTGTCTTCGTACACATTTGATTTGGGATCTAAAAAGAACAATCGCTTGAACTGTTTTACACACATTTCATTTCTAAGGGAAATTAATCTTTGCAAGTGTGAATCAAGTGTGTGTGTCCAAAACACCTCACTTGGTTTGCTTTTGTCATACCCTTTGTAGGAGGTATGCTTGGAGCACACACCCCTCCAAGGGATGACCTCAATAGAGTGTGAATCCAAAGACACGCTCGTTTGGGAGTTGAAATCTTGTCACTCTGAGCTAAGCCCCAAAGAACTTTATACCTTTGGGAAGTGAAGGTGAAGGGTGGGTTACCCCTTTCTCCCAGCTTATTGGCAAGATTTTGCTTTCAAATCATCCCTTAGTCAACCTAGTGAAAACAAGCTTGAGACATAATTGGCCATAACCCACTTAACTAGTCATAGGGATTGTTGTTGTGTATTCAAGTGCTTGCTTAATCATAACATTAATCTTCAAAGACAAACTTATCATTGTGCTTGGTGTGTGTGTTCATGCATTTACATGTGAGATCTGGTGTTTGATGTTTCCCAAGTCAAATTTCCAATAAACACTCGCCACATCACCCAAATCACCCAGTCTTGTCATTCCACATCATATCCTAATCATCGTCATTTCTTTAATCCAATCAACATCATTTTACACCATGAAAACATTGGAAGACGTAGCACAAGAGCTTGTTCACATGCTTCACGATGCTAAAACAAGTCAATTTCCATCCATTTATCCATCTTCCACCATGTCCACCTCCATTCCTTCCATCCATACCTTCCCGTCCACTTTCCTTTGTTATCCAGTCCATCCACCATTTCACATCAATCCTATGTGTCACCTATATCATCATATCAACCTCATTCCTCCACATATCATGTTACCCCTTTGTCAAACTATCACACGTCTTCTAATGTCAACCCTTATCCATACCAATCCACCTCTCAACAATCATTATCCTATACAACCCCTCAATCATCATTACAACAACAAATCACATCACAAGTCCAAACACCATTTCAACCTCAACATTCAACCCCAATCGTATGTGTCACCTTCATCATCATGCCAACCTAACACATCTATCTATTATGACAATGCCACATCAACATATCCACCCATATCACAACAAGAACGTAGCTTCCCAAGTCCACCTTGGCAACAACATCAAGAGCCTTTAAGTCTTAATGACACCTTTGACAAGGGGAACACCAATCTAGTCCATGCACCCTTACCACCATCCAATCAAATTCCTATCCCTAATCCACCATGTCCTAGTCCTAATCCATTGGCTTCTCCACCTTCTAACCAATCAAACTCTTCATTACCCCCACCATCATATAATCCTCCATCAACTCAATGCCCTACATTTAGATATTTAAAAAATAAATTGATGGCATTATCTAAATCCACCCATCCACCTATAAAGGATGTGACCCAAGGGCTACAAGCAAGGAATCAATTGTCTCCATGTCATTCAACACATATACTTGAACATACAAAAGATTCCTCAAACATCATGCCAAGTCCTTCAAGTCAACCATGTCATCCACAACCCCTTGAGCCAATTCAAGAGTCTTCCCCATTAAGTCCAAGTCAATATCCATCATGTCTCCATGTTGTTGACCATCTAGAACATGTCAAGCCTATTCAAGAGTCATCCCCTTCCACTTCCATTCAAGCAACCCAAGACGTATGTCAAGAATCTACTCCCAAGCATGTGGAAACATCAAGCCCTAGTCCTAATCAAGATCAAATCACTTTCATCCAACCTATCCATAATGTATATATTTTCTATGATCAAGATATTACCTATGAAGAAGCTATTTATGAGCAACTTGATCCTATACCCATCCATGAGCAAGACATCCAAAATACACCTACCCTTGACAAAGATTTCAATCCCAATTATATCATCCATGACAACCCCATCTTTGACCAAGACCCTACCATTGACCAAGTCCAAAATGATCCACTCCTTGACTGTTATGCCATTCATGATCCCACCCAAACCCCATCAAGATCCACTTTCCTTGATGAGACACTTACCTCCCAAGCTAGTATAGAAGATCAAACCAATAATGTGGATCTAAATGAACATACTCAAGATCCTTTATATCCTCCATCATCCACTATCAACCCCATTGCAAGTCCTCCATCATATCCACTTGGTCTTTCCAATAAGGAACTCGTGTCTAGTGTTCCACCTACACCTAGTCCCATTGTCCATTGCATACCCCAAGGACACCAATCTCAAGATGTTGGTACTTCCTCCATGCATCCCAAGTCCACTTTTCACCACAAGCCTTATCATATTCCCAAAACATACACTGCCATTCCATCTCCATTATCCTACAAGTGTCAAAAGCATGTGACCATACACCTTCCACCATCAACTTTTCCACCATTGCTTCCAACACCTAATATTCCAATCATTCATAAATACCCTAAATATCCTAGTCATGACCAACAAATGCACACATTGTGTAAACATAAAGCTTCCACTCATTCCATCCACCCCATGGGATTCAAAAATAAAAATTTGGATGCCTCTATTTATAAAGTCAAAAATTCTAAAGGTCTTAATGCCTTAGAATACAATTTCAAAAAGTCAAAGCCAAGTACATCTAAAAAGCTATATAAGCCCATACCTTCAAAAGAAAAGTCTAAAAACAAAATGGTTTGGGTACCTAAGCAAAAAGAAATCAAGTCAAATGAGGCATCCATGTCACAAAAATCCCAAAAATCCCCTCCCATCCAAAATGCACATTCCATTCAAAAATATCATATTCCATCCCACAAGCCAAACAAAAATCATACAAATATCAAGTCTATGTGGGTACCTAAGGCACTTCATCACCCATCTCCTAAGCAAACATCTTCATTGCTTCCTACACCACCTTCCCATCAAAAGCTTCAAAGTTTATCACAATGTGTGCAACCATTGGTCATGGTTCCCTTCCATTTCACAACAAATAAACATAACTCCTCCTACTCATCCTTCACTCATTATCCTACATATCTCCAACATCATCTTCCTATGGTCCATGCTTTTGGCTAAGCCTCCCCATTCATCTTTTGCATAAGTCCCATATAATCTCTATCATATTCCTAACATAATCTACATCATAATCCATTATTGTCCTCCATAATCCACATCATAATCCATCATCTACCTACTCCATCTCCCTTTCATGTCATCCCTTACCAACATCTATGAGCATAATGACATTTGACATGGTCCATGCAATGACAGCCATCCCTCGTGGGACTATCACCTTTCATGCAACTAGACACTTAAGTCCCTCCTATCCAAAAGTCAAAAAGTCAAAAAGTCAAAAATAATAAAAGAAAGAATAAAACAAAAAGAGTAAAGAGAAATCCCTTTGTCCAACGATGAAAACCTAGTAAACAGGTGCCTTGGATAAGTACCATGATGAAAACCTGGCAAACAGGCATCATGCGTAGGTTGATCTTCTATGTCACTTACACTTGGGGGCACAATGTCTTATCTATCCAACCTATCATTCCTGTCATATCATTTCCATCCTACCTACCATCTTTGGCCATCATACATACCTATCATATCAAGTCCATTCATCCACCCTTCTTCTTTTGATCTTGATGAAGATATAGGGGCAAAGGTTGAAACATGCTTTGAGTATCTCTTGACATACCTCATTTATCTAAACCAATCATGTCATTATCCTATTGTCATAAATTTTGTCCAGAAAAATCCTAAGTCTTGTACCTAAAATAGGGCATGTTATTCCTATGCGACATAGTCTTTGGAGATCACATCCTTGCTGTCTTATGATGCATACATCAATACCATCCATCCATCTATCATGAGCCTTTTATCCCTTATCCCATCACCCACCCTTGCACCTAGACTTGGTTTTCCCCTTGTCATTGGTATCTAGCACAAAGGCTATTCAAATTTTCATCCTTTGACACCTCAAAACATGTCAAAAGTCCAAAACGGTCAAAACATGTCAAAATTAAAAAAAAATCAAAACATTCCAAAAGTCCAAAAAAATCAAAACATTCCAAAAGTCCAAAAAAATCAAAACATTTCAAAATACAAAAAAATCAAAATATCCCCAAAAATACAAAAAAATCAAATAGCCAACAAAAATTCAAGCAATAATTCAAATGCAAGTCAATCCATATCAATCAAGTCGATCAATCTTGTCAAATTATCCAATCACATCCTTTGGTCTTAATCCTAATCTTGTTGTAAACCCAATCAATCAAAGTCAATCTATCAATTGTCAGTCATCCTTGTGTTGATCTAGGGATATGTCTTTCCCCACAATGACAACACTATCATCATTAGTCACCATCATCAATCAATCAGCCAATCAATCAACGGTTTACAACTTGACAGGGGCAATACCTTGTTTGTTTTTGTATCATTTGTGCATACTTGCTTGCTTGCTTGTGTGTGTTATCATTTTATCTTGCATTTGTATCAAATCCATATCATTCCAGGTAATATTCATATCTTGTGTGTGTTGGAATATGCTTTTGCATTATCCTTTGCATCTAAGGTCACATAATACCTTTTTGTGCATTAGGACTTTTGTAGTGTCCCTCCCATTTAGACATATTGTTTAGTTTGATTCCGCTTGATAGATGTAGTTCATTGTGATACTATGTTGGATGGATTTTGCTGATGATATTTTAACATCCTAGTTATTTGGTTATGTTAGTTTGATGATACTGAGATAGATTCATTCATGATATGGCTTATTGTTTATGACTATTGCTTATGTTTATCATGTTGTTATGATTGTATATGATTGATCTTGCTCATTTGTTTCGATGGATAAGACAGAGTAGCATTACTCATTCGTGAGTACCCTGCTACGCTGCAATTCTTATTCACGGTGTGTTTTCTAACATGAGTATATATATATGTATGTTTTAACTTTGATGTTTCCTGTAGACACAGGTACTGGGTAACGGCTCCACCTGCTTGTCAGGTCTGAGCGTACCCTAATTCAATATAATTAAGTTGTCGGAGGTATTAACAGGTCCTTTTAAACCATCATTCATTTTCGAACGAGTATCTCTCTGTTACCCTATGTAGTTGTCCAGTTCATTATGTCGTGTTCATTTATATTGTATTGTGATTGCGTATTCGATATTTAATTTTGTTAAATGTTTATACCAGTGTTTATGATTTAATTTATTAAGTTAAATTAAATAAGTTATTAAATTTATCAGTGAAAGTTATTTCTTTGAAATGTTTCTAAAATATTAATATTGCTGATTTATTTGCAAATTTGAGATAAACGAAATTGATATTTAAATGGAAAGATATTTTCAACTGGTAATGAATCTTATTTGATAGTTAGATGTCTGTTCTGATATTTTAAAGAATGAGTTAACTGGTTGATCTATTTCCAATGCAAAAATGATCTGTCTATTAAGTTTGATGATTGAAATTGAATTGCATGAGATAATATCTTGAAAAAGATGGGTAGTGTGCATTCACGGGAAGAATTTTTGGACAGCAACAGCTTTTCGCAAATTTCTGTACATCAATACTTTCCTCTTAATATGTTGTTTACAAGTGTAATTTTGAAGCGGGATTGATCAGTATTCTTCATTGAAGTCTGTTGAATTGGTTCGGGGTTGACAGAAGTGTTTAAGAATTACTTTCAGCCAATTTTTGAGTTAAACAGGTTCTCTTCTTATTTCAATTTCTTGTATTTAAATTCTAGAAATTTATTGTAGAAATTTACCTTGTTGAACCTACACAAAACACAAAGGGATAGATTAGAAGAGTATCTGAACTTTAAAGTAGAAAAGAATACAAACAAATAGCAATTAGAGGATACCAGATTTGAGATCATTGTTAAATCTAGCTGTGAAATGATAATAATTGCTTGAATTTGGAATTTTAGGAAACAAATGAAGACTTTCTTTTATTATTAAAAGTAGACATTAATAGATTTTCTGATCTGAGCTTATCGATGACTGTAAATCTACAATTATATCATTTTATATGGCGCTCCTAGTGATATATAGTGATTATATTGATATTCTGGTTGATATCTGCCATACTGAGAAACTTATGTATATAACATTGCTTGGTACGCATATATTACGCTGGTGTTTTCATTATTTATACATGTAGGTACATAGTGTTCAAAATCTAAATTATATTTTGTCCACTGTGATTGGGCGCAATCTCCTTCTCAAGTCATTTTCAGTATAACCATTGATCAAAAAAAAATCTAGTATTTATCATTGCAAAGCATTAAATTTCCATCTGGTATTACATTATTACATTATCTTATACCCCAACGCAGTCAACTGAAGAGTTAATTTGTCTATTGGGGATTCTATAGTTTCTGATTCAATTTCTTTTATCTCACTTCGCCACTATCTACTATTGTTTTGTTTAATGAATTTTACAAAAAAAAATTATAGATATTTTCATATAGTTTAAGTTTGGCGTAACCCTGTGAGTTTCTTTAAGTTCGTGAAGTCGCTCCTGATAAACTTTACATATCTTGATCTCTTGCAGTAATTTATACTTTGGCTTTAATCTACTCTCCATGCATCCACTGTAACCTAACGCCTTAAAGTAGCATCCTGATCTAGATTATTGTTTGAATGTTATCACCCATGCCTTATACCGCTATCATTGAAGTTAAAATATATCATGCAAAAGATTTGTATTAAGCATGTAACTATATGTTACTGTTAGAGAGTTCTTTACTACGTCAATGATTAAGTTCAACACTGATTTATGGGCGAGATCCTCTCAGACTTTTTAGGCGCAGAAAACTGTAGCTATCGATTTTCTTTAGAGATCTTTATTCATCACCGCAATGCTTTCACCTTTTAACCTATCTTAATCTCTCAGAAAACTGTAAAGAATATCCTAACCACGCACTTCGTATAAGTGAAGTATATTTAACCTCAGGTCACATTGTAGAAACCTGTAGATCATGTATGAAAACTCTTAGTTCAAGGGAAATAAACTATATAATATAATCCGCCCTCATCTGACATTCTTAATTCGTTAGACAATAAATACTCCACCGAGAGTCTGTATTTCTCCCATCCATGTCTTCATGCGCATGGTCTGGTAAGTCCGTGTCTATGCTCTTTTTGCGTTGAGCATGCATTATAGGCCTAGACTTTATTGATATTTCTTAACTCAACTTTATTATGTTTCTTTCTGTCATGCGTCTGGAACTAATTGTTTATACCAGTGGCTACTTCACTTCCTGCAAGCGTCTCATGTTTAGATTGTATATGCTCTATCTATCATGCGGAAATATTTTATATTATGATTCTTTTGCATGACATGATTAATGCTATTCTTTAGTAAAGTGATTCTCAATTAAAGTTAGTAAACTACTGGTTAGCGACAGAATGACAATATACACTTAACTTAATAAATATAAGCCCTTGTTATTTTAGAATTTGCTCACAATTAATGATGATAAAAGAGTTATTATGTTAAAAGTCAGGAAGGATCATGTTGTTCTAACGAGTAATGTCTGAATAGTATGTGATGGACGTCTTTGCATGGCATGTTGTTTACGTGCTATGTAATTTAATTCTTATGGTATGCATACTTAATCTTTAAAGATATGAAATTTAACTAAGAGCTAATACTCTGTCTTTAATTGATTTACCTTTGCATGACATGAAAGGTGGTAGTTTCTTTGTTAAATAACTGTCAGATCTTAGACATTTAAAAACACAAGTGTTAGTTAAGTGTGTGTTTATACATGAGAAAAGAAGAAAATTCAGAAACTTTAGTTGTAAGTTATAATGCTTCTTTATTTTCATGGAAATTGAATTATAAAATATAAAGAATTTGTATTGTACTTATGTTATAATGTTAGTTACATTATAGTTAATAGGTCCTTTATAAAGTGGATTTAAACTTATGATTCCTAGAACGCAAAAAAAATACTTTTTTATTTTATTTATTTATTTAATAAATTATATCGTAGGAATCAAGTGATTTTAAAATAGAGGAGCTCTTATTATTTGTATTGAATAATATTAATAGTTGAAATAGTAAATTGTAAGACATTCTATAATGTCAATAGATTGTTATTTTTGAACTCTTAATTCATGAAGATTAAATGAGTGTATTTGATGAGATATGTACATATTATGGGAGTGAACATGTAATGTTATTGAGTTTTGATTTGTTCTTCTTTAAAGGCAAGAGAAGTGAAAATGGTATTGTTATGTGAAATACATATTGATCACTTTGCTCAATTTCAAGTATTTTTACTTGGGGGTATAGCTTTGTATCATTTTGTGGTCTTTTGAAGTGGCATCCTAGAGATTGTGATTTGCCTCTAGTGAAGGACATAAACATTCTGGTTTTGATTTTTGTGTTGGATATCTACCCCTAGATTGGTTTTATGTTGAGTCATGTTATAGAAGAGTGGCTTGCGGTAGGGGCCGAAATCCTGAAGTGATTTTCTGGGTAACCTATCGTAGGTGTGTTAATTCAGTGAAAACCTAACTAAAGAATTATGGGTTGGGAAGTTATAAACATTAATTCAGATAAAAGTGTGCCTCGCCTATTGTCTTAACACTCGTTCAGGTTGAGAAAAGGTTGAGAAGGCCTGGAATGGCAAGTCGTCATCTTGTCCTCTTGAAAGATGAAGTGACTCCACATTGGTCTGCATAGGGGCTGGGAATCGGTAGAGACTACCAGGGTAACTCTTGGAGAGAGGGCTGGTAGTCTAGGAAGATTCACCAGGGTAACCTATCCCGACAGTGTGATGACACTCTTAGTCTATATCATGATGGTGTTCCTTGTGTTCAGATTTATTTTGATGTGTTGTGTTGCTGAGGTTTTATCTACTGTGATTGTTAACGTTATGTCGTGATGTGATTTGTAAACCCCGTAAACGTAATGTTCTGTCTTATTTGCTTGTGGACCTATTATTATCTCCTAGCACGGAGGGAGTGGACCTTCGGGTTCCATGTGGTCGGGAGGAAACCATGCTACACCTTGTATTTTCTTGCAGATGATCCTATGCTTGCAGCAGATTCCAGTTACTACATTATCCATGACTGTGGATGCGGAGCATGTTCGAGGTTATGGATGTCAGTTGTGATATGATCACTATCTTCTTTGTAAAAGTTACCTCTTGTATAAGAGTGTTTATATTGTACCATCATTGGATGTATTGAGATTTATTAAAATCTCTCTTGTTGTAATTTGGACCTATGGTTTCTCGATTGTAATAAGTTTTGAAAACTGAACCATTCATGAAATTATATTTGTGCTTATGTTTTATGATAGTGTACTGAGTTTATTTATTAGGATTAAGTAACGTCGTCTTGGAAACCTTATGGCAATTGTGTAAATTAAATATCTTAAAAAAAAAATTGTTCAGTAAATTTCATTCTTTACACTTTTTTTTTAATGGTAACCAAGGCGGGCGTTACAACTTTAATGCTCTAAGTCTACTTCCTCATACGTCTAGACAAGGTTGTATTACGCTGGGGCATGAGACACATCGTCACCTTGGTCCTTATATCTTGGTGCATAACGTCTAGTGCTATATCAAACATCATGGTTGCTCATCTTTCATTGCAGCATAACGTATCATCCATTCCTTCATCTTTAGTTCTTGACCCATCCCTTTCATTTCGAGAGCCTACCCATGTTTGTTCAACCCGCCTATCCTCTCGAGGGGGCATCATCATATTCTGATATCAGTATCCTTTTTCTCTATCCATACCTTAGTTTCTTTGAAATGATGTTACTCGACACAAATCACATCATCTCGAACATCATCTCAAAGAGGGGCAAAATGTAGACACCCAAAATTGTCCTCTTGCAACACCTGTCTCAGCATTACATCATTTAGGCATCTTGTAGCACGCTTTGCCCTAGGTACCCATGTCATCATTTATTTAATTAAACATCATTTATTTAATTAAATTCATATTCATAATCCATCCATTTCTACCTTAATGTTAATTAAACTATTTATATTCATTCTTCTAATGTTAATTAAATAATTTTATTATTTTACATGAAATCATAATTCAATGTTAATTAAATAAACTAAAATTTATTTAATTAATAAAATCTTAAAGAGATCTTCTCGCTTTCTTTCCAAAACTGAACTCATGTGCATCTAATTAATTTATTTAATTAGATAGTTCATCAATTATCTTCTCGTCTTTTTTAAGATTTATTTCCTTTAAAACAGGAAATGAAATCTTTCTATCTTTTTTGATATCTTATCTCACCTCGTTGTATTTCCTCTTTTGTCAAAAATCAAATCCTTGTCGAATCTTGTCAAATCTTATCTTCGTCAACGTCACGTCTCTATAAATACAGCCTCTCACAATCCATTTGGGGGTTTGATTCATCTAGCATCCAGACTCTGTCAAAATCAGTCTTTTGTCTTTATCTATCATTCTTTCTATTTGTCATTGTCATTGTCAAGTTGTTATGCTGCAGGAATGAGCACTCAACATTCCTCCATTGTCAACCCTTCAAAATCTCGCATTCTCATGCAGGTGGAGAAGAGCAATGGAGATAAATCAAGTCTAGCTTGGAGATTGGTTTGCTTTACTTTCTTGTTTTAATTTTCATGCTAGTTTGTACTCTATTGTGCTTGATAGGATCTAATTAATTTATTGTTTTCATTAAACATTAAATCTGATTTTTACCCTATCTACAGTTGTCACTCCATCTTTGAATCATTATCTTCCCTTTCCTACATCAACTTCTATAGTGAAATATTTTATAAATATTCATGAGTTCACATATCTAACTCACTTATCATCTAGTTTGGCATAGTCTATAGTAGTATCAAATTCTCATAGGTCCAATTTTCACCATACATACATGGTTCCTATAGATAAATCATATATAATACATCAATCATATCAAATTTTATAACAATATAGAATTGGAATGGATATCATTGAGCATCATTAAAGACATCATCATGGGAATTATTTCATTCTTTGGATCATGTGTAAAATTTGAATACATATATTCAACTTCCTACATATTCCTATCCATAATGGGAAGTATTATTTTTTGGGATTAATGTGTCTCAACCTTAGTTAGTCCCATGAATAAATAGTTAATTATTTTCCCCTAAGTTGATAATTTTATTTATTAAATAAAAAAATATATGTTTCATATTGTTAAGTCACTTTGTGGGACCCAATAGAGAGTTATCATCCTACATGCAAGGTTCAAAGGATGAGAATGTGAAACTTGTCACATGGGAGCTCATTTGGGAAGAGAAAAACAAAAAAACCTCTAAAATGTGCACCATATTGACATGTGACAATCTAATTTGGAAGTAAGATTTTGGCAAGGCCCACTTGTGAGCATATTTCTCTCTTCCAAAAACTCAAAGAAAATGAAAGTGAAACTTGTCATCAAGGAACTCATTCTAGCATTAAGCATTTTGAAAACCTCAAGGAGGAGAACCATTATGCTATGTGGCATCATTTTGAATTTTTAACTAAATCTCAAAAGGGAATGTTGCTAAATAGTGACTTAGTTGTCACTGGGAGTGACTAGGAGTCAGGGTTGAGTTCTAATTTGGCAGTTGACTTGATTTTATCTATGGCACACCTAGAATGTGGGGTTAATTTATTTTTGGATTTTTAATCCTTGCATGTGGTGGCATGTTCTAGTGGTTTCTAATCAGGTCACTAAGGACTTGTGCAAGTTGTTAGTTTCAATTTTCATGCATATAGAGACTATGAGATTGAAATAATGCAATACTGGATGGCCATGTATGAGAGAAATATAATGATTCCTTAGTGAATTTTTAGAGAGAGGGAATTGTAATATATGTATACCATTATGTTATTGAATTCAATCTAGAATCTTGTATCACAGTGAATCAACACCTACAAGAGCATAAACTCTGAGAGTTGTATTGTAATAGATTTTTATAGTAATATAATTGATTTGTGTTTTGGTTTGTGGGTTTTTTTCTTGAAAGTGTTTTCACATGTAAATATTGTGTCTTATGGTTTTTATGTTTAAATATGAAAATAAATAAATGAATGTGCAATCTTAAATGAAACTGTAAGTTTAAAAGGATTAAAAATTTCTTTTGCAACCCTCTCCTGATTGATTTTCTTTTGGAGGTGTTTTTTGCACTCTACATTCCTTTCAATTGTTATTAGAGCCTGACCAACTTTGTTGTCATTGTTGGGTTTGAAGGGATTTTTGTGTAGATCTAGATTCAGTGAGGGTTTTGTAGAGAAATATTTGTAGTCTTGTTGCAGGTTTAAGATGGCAAGCACATCTAGAAGAATAGAGATGGAGAAATTTAATGGTGGAAATTTTGAGTTGTGGAAACTCAAAATGGAGGATATGCTCATAGACAAAGATCTATGGGATGAAATATATAGGGTTAAACCTCAAACCATGGCCAAGATGTCTAGGGTACAATAGATTGAAAAGACAAGGGTTTGATAAGACTCTTCTTGGTTGAATCTATGCTCCTAAATGTCCATGAGGAGAAGACTATAGCTAATATTTGGAAGAAGCTTGGTGATATTTATTAAGGAAAATCCCTGGTAAATAAGCTATTCCTAAGAAAGAAACTATATTCTCTAAGGATTGAGGAATGAGGATCTATTCTAGATCATATGAATGCATTTAATATGATTATTACCCAACTGGGTTCTATTTGTGTGAAGGTTGATGATGAGGACCATTGCATGCTTTTTTTATGTTATTTTTTAGACTCGTGGGACCACTTGGTGATGGCTATTGGAAGCACAACAACCACTTTCAATATGGAATATGTGGTTGCTTCACTATTTTCTAAAGAGATCCAAATGAACACTTTTGAGGTCACCAAGGGGGCCTTGTCTATTCATGGTAGATTGAAGAAGAAAGGAAAGAAAAAGAATAAGTCTAATTCCAAGTCTCCCATGATATCTAAGTCTCTTGGTAAAATTTCCATGTCTAAATGCTTGAACTGGGGTAAATTTGATCAGTTTTGGAAAGATTGTAAAGAGGAGAAAAATAATAAAAATGACAAATCCTCTAATTTTGAATCCTCTTATGAAGATGTTGATGCATTTGTCACAAGCGTGGCAATGTATGCATCAAAATATGTGTGGTTGATTGAATCGAGTGCCTCTTTCCACATGACCTGTCATAGAGGTTGGTTCTCAAATTATGAAAAGTATGATGGTAGGAAGGTGTATGAGTGATGAATCTAACTTGATTATTGGCCATGGAAGAGTCAGGATCGGATTCCCTAGTGGTAGAGTGAAGGGGATTGATGGTGTTCTAATATCCTTGATTGGGCATGAAACCTACTCTCAGTAAGTAAGCTAAGTGATGTAGAAGTGTAGTTTGTTTTCTTGAGTGGTGGATGCAGTATGACCAAAGTTTCTATGGTGCTTGCTAAGGGTGTTTATATTGGCACCTTGTATAAGCTAGATTCATGTATGGTTTAGTGCAATAGTAGTTATGTGAAGTCCAAGAAAAGGTCTTTGGATTCTCCATTATATCAACTAGAGAAGAAGACTATGGTGCTTATATCTAATGGTTATGCTTTCTAGGTACCTCAAGGTGCTAATGCTTTGGAGATGAAGCTCACAACTAAGAAAAAAAAATTGTGGCACCAAAGGCTTGGCCATATTGGTGAGAAGGGTCTTAGAGCCTTGTTGAAGGCCTTGATGATTTTAATCTTGAGTTCAATATTTGTGAACATTGTATGTATGGAAATAAACACCATGTTTCATTTTATTCTAGTTCTCATAAGTATTCTAGGGTTTTGGATTATGTGAATTCTAATGTGTTTGGTCTTGTTAATGTTCCTTAATTTTCTAGATCTATGTATTTTTTTTCATTCATATATAACTATTATAGAAGGAATTTTTTTTACTTCCTCAAAATTAAATCTAAAGTTTTTAGTTGGTTTAAGGAATTCAAATCGTTTGTTGAAAACCAAATTGGTAATAAAATTAAGTGCTTGAGGATGGATAATAATAGTTAGTTATTCCATATATTTTGACAGGTTCTATAAGGACCATGGGATTGAGAGACAAAAGACAAAATAGAGTTAGAGAGGGGATGAACAAAAATTCTATGGAGAGGGCTAGGAGTATGATGAGTGGTGTTGGACTTGAACAATTTTTTTGGACTAAAGCTATAACCACTACATGTTATCTAATTAACATCTCTCCTACTTTGGAACTTGTTGAAAAATCATTTGCTAATACATGGTCTAGCAAGAAGCCCTTGATGATACATGTAAGATTCTTTGGTTGTGAGGAATATGCTCATGTACCTAGTGTGAAGAGATCTAAGTTGGAGAATGAGGTAGTGAAGTGTATCTTCACCTTCTATGGTGTTGGTGTCAAAGCGTACAAGCTTTAGGGTCCAGTCATAGAAAAGGTGCTCTATAGTAGAAGTGGGATCTTTCATGTGCTAAAACCTTACACAATTGATCTACAACCATAGAAGGGAGAGAAAAAGGAGGTAGTTCAAGTTTCACCTTCTCTTGAGAAAGATGAATTGTGTACTTCTAGTGGACTTGATGATGAGGAGAGCTCTAACAGCTCTGGAAACTCTAAAGAAGAGAAAGAACCTCAACCTCAGTACTTAAGGAGGTCTACGTGTGAAAGGTGGAAACCAAATAGATTTTGGTATTCTGTGTTGGATTCGAGTTACATATTTTCTTTGATTACTAACACTAATGAGCCCAAGATTGTTAAATAGGTTATGGGTATGCATGATGTAGATTCCTAGATGGAATCCATGATTGAAAAAATGGTTGCATTGAAAATGAATGCTACATCAAATATGGTACCTTTTCCAGAAGGATGGAAACTTGTTGGTTGTAAATGGGTGTTGAAGAAGAAAATGGGTCCTAATGGTAGTGTTGAAAAGCATAAGGCAAGGTTGGTTATGAAGTGATATTCCTTGGTGGAGGGAATAGATTATGGGGAGATTTTATTACCTCTAGCTAAGTTGACGTCCATTTGATTCTTGCTATCACTTGTAGTAGCTCATGACTTGGAGGTGAAAATTTATGTCACAACTAGAGCATTTCATTGTGAAAGGTAAAGAAAATATGGTGTGCAAGTTCAGAAAGTATTTGTATGGTTTGAAGCAATCTCCTAGGATGTGGTACCAGAAGTTTGACACCTATGTGTTGATTTTTGGGATTTTTGAGATTCAAATCTGACCATTGTATTTATTATAATACTAATAATGGTCACATTCTCCTTATTCTAATATGTGGGATTATTGAGATCCAAATCTGACCATTATATGATGTCAAGGATGTGGTACCAGAAGTTTGACACCTATTGTATTTATTATAATACTAAAAATGGATGTGAAGATAACCTTCCTTCATGGTGACTTGGAGGAGGAAAATTATATGTCACAACTAGAGAATTTCATTGTGAAAGGTAAATAAAATATGGTGTGCAAGTTGAGAAAGTATTTTTATGGTCTGAAGCAATCTCCTAGGATGTGGTACCAAAAGTTTAACATCTATGTGTTGATTTTGGGATTTTTGAGATCCAAATCTGACCATTGTATTTATTATAATACTGATAATGGTTAGATTCTCCTTATTCTCATGTATTTGGATGATATGTTGTTCATTGGGAATGGAAAAAACATGATTTCAAATTTAAAGTCTCAATTGTCAATGAGTTTGAGATGAAAGATCTAGGTGAAACAAGGTATATTTTGGGGATTGAGATCATAAGAGATAAAACTATTAGAAATATTTGGTTAAGCTAGAGAAAGTATGTGAACTATGTGTTGGGGAGATTCAACATGATTACTTACAAATAGATGGTTGTTCTAGTTGTATAGGGGATGAAACTTTTTGTGGAGTATTTTCCAAAATTGCCTATCAAGATGGAGGACATGACCAAAGTTCCTTATGTGAGTGTTGTTGATAGCTTGATGTATGCTATGGTGTGTATGATGCCATACATTTTCCAAGTAGTGGGATTCCTTAGTTGATTTATGGATAATCCTAGATGGGTGTACTAGGATGTAGTAAAGAAAGTGTTCAGGTATCTATAGGGTACTTTTGAGTATCCCATGTGTTTTCATGGTCATCCTACTATACCTTGACATTCAATGAGAATTCATGGATATGTGGATTTTGATTTGTTGGGTGACATTAAAAGCAAGAGATCCACTAGTGGATATATTTTCATGATGTTTGGTGGTACTATAAGTTGGACAAGTAAGTGATAGGCTATAGTCACTTTTTCCACTACTCAAGTAGAGTACATGGATGTTACTCATGCTTGCAAATATTCCATTTGACTTAAGATATTGTGTTCAAATATTGGTTTTGATGCATGAAGGATTACTATATATTGTGATAGCCAAAGTGCTATATGTTTAGTGAAAAATCCTACATTCCATACCAGAATAAAGCACATTGATGTGCAATTTCATTTTGTTCATGATATGATGTAAAACTAAAAGGTTAACTTGGAAAAGGTGGACACTTTTGTGAATGTTATAAATGCACTTACACAGCCAATCAGCACATAGAAGTTTAGATGGTGTGCCAGTTCTAGGGGCCTTGCAGCCTGAGTAGTGATACAAAGACTCTTATAAGGTCTTTGACAATTGGGAAAATGTTGGGATTAAGATGTATCAACCTTAGTGAGTACCATGACTAAATATTTAATTATTTTCCCCTAATATATTGATTTTATTTATTAAATGCAAAATATATGTTTCTAAATTGTTATGTCACTTTGTGGGACCCAATGGATAGTTGGAATCCTACATGCAAGGTGAAAAGGATGAAAATGTGACACTTGTCACATGGGAACTCATTTGGGAAGAGGAAAACATAAAACCCTCTAAAATGTGCACCATGTTGACATGTGACAATTTAATTTGGAAGTAAGACTTTGGTGGGCCCCACTTGTGAGCATATTTCTCTCTTCAAAAAAGCAGAAGCAAAGGAAGGTGACACTTTTCATCTAGGCACTCATTCTAGCATTGAGCATTGTATAAAACTCAAGGAGGAGTAACAAAATTCCATGTGGCATCAATTTGACTTGTTGATTGAAGTTCATAAGGGAATGTTTCTAAATGGAGACTGGTTGTCACTAGGAGTGAGTAGGAGTCAAGGTTGAGTTATAATTTGGAATTTGACTTGATTTTCTTTATGGGATGCCTAACATGTGAGGTTACTTGATTTATGGAGTTTTAAGCCTTGCATGTGGTTCACTACATGTTGTGATGGTTGTTAATTGGGTCACTAGGGACTCATGCACGTTGTTGGTTTTAGTTTTGCATGCATGCAAAGACTATGGGATTGGATTCCCATGTATGAGATAAATATATATTGATGGCTTAGTGAATTTTTAGAGAGAGAGAATTGCAATATCTATATATCGTTATGTTTTCAAATTCACTCTAGAATCTTGTATCAAAATGAATCAACACTTGCAAGAGTATAGACTCTAAGAGTTGCATTGTAATACAATTGATTTGTGTTTTGGTGTCTAGTGTTTTTCTTGAAAGGATTTTCCCACGTAAATTTTGTGTCTTGTGGTTTTTTATGTTTAAATCTGAAAATAACTAAGTGATTGTGCAATATTAAATGAAATTGTAAGTGTATAAGGATTTAAAACAAGTTTTGCAACCCTCTCCTAAAAAAATTGCATTAGGAAGGTGTTTTCCACACTCTGATTTACTTTCATTCATGCACATATTTGTGGTTTTTTTTCTTCCCAAATGGAGAAATTTTGTTCAACATTCATAGATTATCTTCAACATCTAGTGTCAAGAATATACTAGTATTATAGGCATCATTTTGAGGGGGGTTGCATGGTTTATTTTCTCATCTCAATTTTGGGAACAAGCATTTCTTCTCATGAAGCTCTTTCCTCAATCTTTGGGTGGGTCACATAGACTTTATCACTTTTCTCTGCTATGGGGCATGACATTTATTGTATGTTATAATAGAAGTATTCCTTAGTGGGTCATAATGAGTCATCCTTATATCATTTATCTTCTTCACTTTTGCATTCACTTTGTATCATTTCTCTTTTGAAGAGATTTGTTGTTTCCCACTAATTTTTCTACTTTACTTTGGTTATGAGAAATTTATACATGGGTACCTAACATGGCCTAGTATCTAGGACCCATTATCATGTATTTTCATACATTACTCCCTATTTTTCACTTAACGGGGACTATTAGTGTAAATAGTGGTATTATAAAACTAGTTATCTTTTAGCCTACTTGGGAGAGTTCTATTCACACTAGTTAAGTATCCACTTAGGGAATTTTACCTTTTTGCCTCACATCATGTGGTTGAGACACATGTACTAAACTTTTGAGACACCTACCTCATGTGCATATGACACCTTATCACACTTGTCCCATTCACATGGAACATCATGGGAATATATACTACACTCATGGAGGAGGTTAGATTCCACAACTAGCTTCTCATCTCACCCTTTTTCTATATATTTAACGAGATCATACATAATTATGTTTTTTAGATTCAAACATATTGTATGAATATATTGCATATTTTTTACCTATTTGAAATCTCTTGTAGAAGTCTTATCATTATTTCTTAGGATTTTTTGGGCTATGAGGATCAATTATCATACTCAAACACTTTGGAATTAGGACTCAAAGATAATTCTTTAATCTTCCATCTACATTTAATCACTCAAATTACACCTCAAATTTTCTAAGATTAAATATAGATCCTTTGATCTTTCATTTGTATCTTTCATATCACTTTAGAACTTTCCAATATCAAGTAGTCTTTTAAGTTATCCCTTGCCAAATTTGGATAAATTAGCTAAGGATATTAGTCATCCCTAAATTAGTGGACTCCAAAATCCTCATCCATTTTTTCTTAGGAACTTTCCCATCCTATATAAGAAAGGATAAAATCCTTATCATCCCTAATCATAAGGGATCTAGATTTACATAAACCAAATTTTATTTTCACCCATCGTCATTTCCATAGTTCTCCATAACAAAAAATTAAAAAGAGACATTATATTTCCACAATTCATATTGATGAGAGAGCTATTTTTTATGGATTTAACTATGTGGATTTATTTGAATCTAGTTAAATATACATTGTTAAATAGAAAAAAAAGTAGTTCTCTAAAAAAATAAAATTAACTTAGTCTAAAATTCAGAAACCTTAACTATCCAAATCAAAATCATCATTCTAAACAACCTAAGAATATATACATATAATCCTTCAAGTTCATAAATATATAAGTCTAAACCATCCTTTCTCATATTGAAGACAAACACTTAGAATATTAAACAAAAACCACATAATCCCTTAGACACAAACATCCCCCATTTCAACAAAAAGTAAGTTGTAAATACTAAAACAAACTCAGCTAGGTTCATCTTTGCATGTCATTTACAAGGTCTCAAACCAAAAAACTAATGCAGTCCAAAATTTACACCATAGGAATGCCTATGAATAATTTTTTATCTAACATAAGGTGAAATCACATATAACCTACATCTCCTAAATCACCAAATATAGATGAAAATGTTATAGCGTGATAAGAAAATTCACCAAGGCTACAACAATTTTCTTAAAAATCACAAAATAAAGATCAAGAGGAAAGAAATATTGAAGTAGATAGAGACCATTTCTTGTTGTAATTAGTCAAAAGTGGGGAAAAACTTCCACCATATCTTAATATATCACAACTTAGATAACAAGAAACCCCATCCAAAAAATCCAAAACAAACACTAACCCATTAGAAAATCTATGGGGACCACAACCCCTTAAATTAGCCCATAATCCCAACCTTTCATGCACATTAGACCTTTCATAATTTTTTCAACAATCCCATCCCCTCTCACAAAAAACATATTTCAACCTATCTACACAACTTAGAGTCAAAATATCTACAAATTTAGTTCACTCTAGCACACACCCTTCCACAAATCAACCACCCCTAAATCAAATAAATAATTCACCCAACAACTTCAAACATCCATCCCACCACAAAAAATTTTACACACATCCCCACCTTAAAAATAACATACATTACACACACATGAAACCCAAACTAATATCAATACATTAACCCAACATATTTATACCAAAATATACAATTTTAAACCTACATCCCTACATCCCATTACTAGAAAACTCTACCACTTAACCTACAATAAATTCACCCATAAAAACCCACATTTTTAATTTACACATCACACAATCCTAGCCCCATCAATATTACATAGTGAGTACAAGATGTAAGTGTAACAAAGAAAAAGGGATCCCGAAGTTTAATGAGTAAAAGCTATAATTAACTTTCTCCTTTCTCAATGGTACATTAGGATGCAAATCAACAAGGTGATTAGATTGAACTTCAGCCATTAAGGTGAGCCAATTAGACTTGGATTTTCATATTTTTGAGCCTTGAAAATGGATTGGAATTGATTTGACTTGATTAGCTTAATTAGAATATGTGCCCTATTATGAAAACTGTAAGATTTTGACAACTGACATATTGTAATAGAGATTTATAGGAAGATCTAGGAAGGGTAGAGTGTTATGTACCTATCCTAAAAATTTGGTATTAGTAAAAATAAGATATAGGCACCTAAGGGTGTTTCTTTCCTTGTAGGGATGTCCTGAATCTATTTCATAGTCCTCTAATTTCATATCTGAGCTCCTAATTCTCACCTACAGATTTGTTGGATCACTGTCGGATAATTTTATAGGTGATTTTCTATGATTTGGAAAGGTTTAGGGTTTTTAATGAAACAATAGACAAATGATGTTCAAACTTCCTTCAATCCTATCCAATCTTAAAACCTATGCATTCAAAGAGAGATGAAAGGTTGTGTAATTTAGGGGTTTAACTTAGTCAAACCCCATGTTAATGTTTCCACTTCCATAATGGAAATCTCAATAATAAAATGGTAAATGATAGGAAGGAATGATGAATCCAAAAACTATTGCAAATCACCACCCTTCAATGGCTTCCTTGAAGGGTTGAAGTCATGCACATCACCTCAAGGTTTTGGATCTTGCTTACTTGAATGCTTGAATTTCTTGGAGACCTACAACAAGGGTCAACCTTCACAAACAATGATAACAGGAACATACATGAACTCACATAGGATTTGACATGATTCTTGGATCTTGAATTTCTGCAATGAATCTTTAAAATGTTGCCTTTGATTTTCTCTTGACAATGATTCTTACTCTTAATGTTCATGTGTTGCTAGATAGATATAAAATTATGTAATAACTAGGTATTTATATGTCATTATGCTAATTTCCCAAATAATAGATCCCAATAGCCGACCTTTGCAACTTGAATTTCAAATGTTAAAATTTTGGCATCGACATGTTCAAATTTGGGGGAAATATAATAGAGGGAAATTTATGCCATAGTGTGTCCCCATCCTTTCCCTATTTTCTAGAAATTAAGGTGTCAAGGGTAAAGCATTAGATGAATGAATTTTTTATCTACTTGCAATTTGTTAGAAAATGATAAAAGTAGGCCTCAAAATGCTTAATTTAGGAAATTAGGGGGTCAATCAGGCTCAATAATTTAGGGAGGAAAAACATAGTGTGAAATTGTCAAGGGTGACAATTTTTGATGCTACATTTAGCCCCCACTTTAGTGAGAGTATGAACTTACGCTCAAAATCACACTACAGTAGAAAATCTATGTTAAGAGAGGGGTACAATTGTCTAAATGTTGAAGAGATATGATGAAATCAAAACATTTAATTTAATTCCCTAAGTCATCTTATTTAATTAAATATCATTTCATCCCTCCCCCATTCATAAATCACTTAATTTAATAAAAAAACACTTTAATTCTTCTAATCCCCTGATTGTGCTATTAGACCTTGTTTAATTAACAATTGAACTAATTTTCCTCTAAAAGGGGAATATTTCCATGGAATGTTCCTTATCCCATCTTTTGCACAGTTTAGAATTTATTTTAATTTTTAAAATTCCTTTTATCCTCACCCAAATGAATATTTCAATGAATATTCTTATTCCTCCATCATTTGAAAAAGGGATATTTTCACTTAGCTTCTAATGCAAGTTTTATCTTTTAACCTTTTGAACAAGTCACCTTTGACCTGTGTGAGAAAGTCAAAAGTGTGTTTGTTTGAAGAAAATGTGAGCCCTTGATTAAATCTCATCATGAATTCTCATTCGTTGATGGGAATCCATGATCCATGCCTCTTCTTCCTTTCATATCTAACCATTGATTTATCTTTTTGATCTCAACTCTCCATTTCTCATTTGCTTTCCTATAAATAAAGCACTATTTGGAGACAAATGGATCCATCTTTTTAAGAGAAAACTTATGTTGTTCAATGTCATCATTCTTTCAATTGCAAACTTATGTTGTTCAACTCACTTGCATCTACACTCATACTTTACACACTTTTAGCTTGTTTTAGCTTATTTCTAATTACATAATAGGTTAAAGCATCCATTAATGGCTTCCATGCATCCATCTTAGTTTGTATATGAATTAGGGTTTCCATATTTTAGCTTAGAATTAACTTAGGTTAGCTTATAAATTCCATTATTAGATCAAATTTAGTATATAATCATGTTAACTTAGCTTGCATCATGTTTAATTTAAGCGTAAACTAGGTTTTCACTCATTTATCACAATGGTTTCATTGATTCTCTTCCATAGAATTGATTGAAACAAGCTCACTAATAATGAGATTGGGAAAGGGTCTTTGTTCCACATCAACATGACACCAATTCCAAAATAGGATAAGTTTCAAATGGGTTAGAGTAGGAAATTAATTGTTTTCATAATTTAGAATTTTTAGTTTCACTAAATGCTTAGTTTAACTTTTCAATTTGAATGATATTGTTTGGTAGATTGAGGTTTAGTGGCTAAGTTATGCTTTGATTCATTATCGATCAAGTGTAATTGACCCACCCTGGTGATCCTCATCTCACATTCTGGTGCTAGAAGGAGGGAAAACCATTAATTTAACCATATTTTAGCTTGAATTCTATTTTGTGCTTGTTTTGTGGGATACAACAATGCTCAAGTCACTAATAGTGACACACTTTGAAGAGCGTTTCCATATAGAAATTCCATTGCAATTTGAAATACCGATGTCAATTAAAAACACTACCACTGATTTAAATCTGGCGATGCCAATTTAATATAGAGGTATTGAAAACATCAAATGACGATGCCCCAAGTTCAAAAAGCAACACCCCCAAATTTCAAATAGTGACACTACTGTGTTCAGCAACACTAGACCAAATCTCGACACTATCGTGCTCTCTTTTTTTGCTACAGAGTGACTCCCATTTTCACTAGAGCGATTCCCATAGTTCAAATTGTGATACTATTGTGTCCAATGATGCCCAACCAGGGTAAGAAATTTTATGATCATTTTTCAATGTGTGATTTAATTTCCTTGAATTATCTAATCACTAATGCACTTTTGAATGTGTTCTAGTTGTTAGACTAACAGGGTTTTGTAGGTTGAAAGACATGGAGGTAAAGTGAAGAATGCCTTTTCTTATCTTAAAATTTTGTGATTGTAACAAGTGTTTGATGCTTTGGGGCAATTATAACCCAACTTTTATGCTTTCTAATTTTTTCTTTAGGACACACACTAAATTTTCATTAGGTTTAAAAATAACGCTCAAATAGGATTAAATTTGAACCCTCATCTTATTGTTGTTTTCTTGGTTTAAAATTGAACAAGACAACTTCATGTTTCATTTGGTGCTTAAAAAAAATTCATCACTACTTTGAGGGGTTAAAATTTACAACTATTTATTATGTTTTGTGATTTACAACATTTTTATCGGATGTGTATGCAATTATCTCATGCCATTTGGTGACCTTCAGAACAAAAAATAAAATCATAGCACTTTGCAAAATCACCTACATCTTTCAATTTAGATTAAAATTGAACCCCCTTGCGAGTGTGAGAAAAAGGCATAGGGTGTGTTCTCTATTTGTTCATATGAATGAAGATGATCGAACTATGGATGTACTTACTCGCTATTTTTTATCTTTAGAGGGCCTACCTCCCCACTTTGAAAGGAGGGAATGACCCAAGTGATAATGAGCTAAAGCCAAGCTCTTCCAAACTGTGATATAAATTTGTGGTTGCAATGAAAATTGTGATCAATGGGAAGCAATACATGATAGCTCTCCTCTAGTATCTTTATGATGCATAAAGACCTTATTCTAAGGGTTGGGAGACCTATTGATGGATTTTATCATTACACCCCCTAAACTGGAAGCCCTTACTATGAACCCTTGTTTAGAAGCCAAAAATACTTAATACTTGTTGGTGTAAGAATGGTCATTCTGAAGCCACCCCACATTTGTACCATTCAATTATAGAAACAGAAAAATCCTTTTGATCTTTGAATTTTAAGGATTTTGAGATTTTGTGGTCCCGGGAAGTGTGTGTCATGGAGGGGAGCCAGTGCCAACAAATCTCTAACTATTTGCATTGTTTAGTGTTTGGAGAAATCTAAGTCGGGACTCAACAAGTATAGTCATTTCAAGCCTAGGGTTATACATGATTGTGAGTTAGTTTAATACTTTGATTGGTTCCAAAATGATACAAAAAAAACATTCATTATCTTCCTCAAAATTTCAAACACTTTGGCCTAATAAGGATACCTCTTGAAAAATCCTTTATATTGTTGTTTTTCCTAAGGATTTTATCCTTAGAGATTTTTAAATATTTTTACTTACATCAAAATCCATAATTTCCAAAGACAACATATGCAATTATGGCTTCAACCTCATGATTTTCATGAAATGGACATTGTGAAAGTTATGATGTTTTTGACATAAACATTTAGTTTGAAAACATAACCAAGACAAGTGTTTGTGGTAAAAATAACCTCATTAATCCAAGATTAAATCAAATGAACACCCCACATTGATGTATGTTCAAATCGTTGACTCCTTGAACACAAAAAAATTGAGACAAGGAAAAACATTGCAAACATTGAGTCCAAAGTCATTGAGTTCCATTATCCAAAATCATCTAGTCTCACTTTGTAAAAATCATTGGGTCCTATTTCCAAAACCATTTGAGTCCTATTTTACCAAAATCATTGTGTTCTTAGGGTTTCATTAGTTTATAGGTATAGCATGTTTCTCACTACCTTGGTCTTGGAAAATAAAGGTTCACTCTAGGTCAACATTGGGTCAAACATTTCATCCATCCTTCATCATATTTCATCCTTCACTTCACCAAACTTTGTAAAAATTTAAAATACACCAACACTTTTTGACTTAAACATATATCAAACCCCAAACCCTAACTTGTCTACTTTGTATGAGAAATTTATCCTTTTCCATTCATTGGAGTAAGTTAGTTATCACTTTTGGACTAGTCTATCTTGAAGGTCACAAATCTACCCTAAAGATTTCAAAGTTCATAAACATCCTTTATCCAAACATCAAACAATCAAATTTAAGTCAAAAGTGTTGTCCTAAAATGTTTGCAAAGTTCACTTCCCATATCATCCACATTTTCATCTCCCATTACCATCATTGCTCCAAAAATACTTAGAGCATCCATTTTACCTAGATTTGAGTCAACTAGAGAGTTCAAACATTACAAATCTTAACACAACTTGCCCATAGGTGACCCACAATCTATGGTAACCACAAGATCACAACATAAGAGAATCATGGAGAAAACCAAAGACACATTCACCTCAAGTGATCCAAATCATCAAGAATTTCATCCATGAAGTCATGTTACCCCATCACAACAAACCTTATCTCCATCAAGACAAATCATGGAACATCAAGCCTTAGAAAATGTGGCTCCAATTTCCCCATCTTTTGTTGCAAAATCATTGACACAAGGCTTTACTTCCTCTATAATTCAATCAACTCCATCCCTTGTTCCAAGTCAACCCTTAACATCTAGTCTTGCAACTAGGCTAGGAACCAACCTTGGTGTCACTTCATGTCTAGGAAAAAACATAACTTTGGGTATTCACAAAGTGACCATTCCATTAACCGCCAACCTTGTCCAAAACACAAGCCAGAGACCAACATTTGGAAAACCACTTAAATTCCATGACGCCACAACAATCTTGACATTTTGAGTGCAACCATCTTCATCCATCATCAAAAATACCCCAACTATGCCCAATGTTACACAAAGAAATGTGAACCAAGTACCTCAAGTAGGAAAATAATGGAAAGTTAACACTCACATAAAGTCAACCCTTGACAAGTGGTTCCAACAACCCTATTGACACATCAAAACAAGTGGTTACCCAAGCTACTCAAGTCAATCCACCATCCACAACAAACCTATCTATCATTGATCCAAATCAAAACAACACCTTGGTTACAAATCCCATCAACCAAGGTAATTCCTTGATCACACCTCAAATACAACAAGGGAAACCCCTACCCATCTATCAAGGGAACCCTTTCAATCAGTTATAAGGTCTAAATGTGCCATCACCATTGCAATATCTAATGGCATCATCATCTTTTCCCACAGTCCCTCTCACGATGCAAAATCAAATGGGACCTCAAACTTACATCCCTCCATCTCAATCCACTATCTTACAAGGAATGTTGAACCAAGGGAACCCCCAATCTCTCATCAACAACCCACAACCCATTCAAAACATAAACACCCAAAAACCATCATAGATATCTCAAAAATCAAATAATCCTACATTGCAAGAACATGTCTTAGCTTTACAACAAGCACAACAGACTTATCAACAAGCCATCGAACAACAACAAATCCAATAAGTATCCTTAGTAGCATAACAACACTAGCAAGCAGCCTTAGTAGCACAACAACATCAAGCAGCCTTAGTATCACAACAACAATAGCAACAACATCAAGAAGCCTTAGCAACACAACAATAACAGCAACAACATCAAGCATCCTTAGTAGCACAATAACAACAACAACAACAAGCTCAACAATCCCAACAACAACAACAAGCCTTACTAGCTCAGCAATATGTACAACAATAAAAAATGCTCGCATAACAACAATAGTAGGGTTTATACTATAACCCTCAACAAAACATTGTCAACCCAAACACGAACTAGGAACATATACATCAATGTCTCAATCACCTTCACAAAATCTTACACAACATACACCCCATACAATACCTTATCATATCAGAATCCCACATACAACACATCCATCATCCCAACATATGTTCCTCCACCAAACCTACAAGATGATCTAGCATCACAACTTAAGGCGTTATTACAAGAAATACTGGATTTTTGGATGGGAAAGACAAAGAAGCCTCATACACATAATCTATGTCCATATCCATTTGATCAAAACACCACAATGATGCCATTCCCTCCCAACTTTGAAATCCCCAAATTTGATAAATACAAAGGGAGGGGAAATCCTATAGACCACATCAAATAATTCAATGTCATGTGTATGGAGGTTGCCTACAATGATTTCTACTTAGTGTGCCTCTTTCCATGAAGTTTGATAGGCCCAACTATGGACTGGTTTTCTCAATTGCCTCCAGGTATTATAAATTTCCAAGAAATCACTAATAAATTCATCGATCACTTCTCCTTTAATCTTGACATGGACATAAGCCTAGAAGAGTTGTACACTCTTAGACAGAACAAGGGAGAATATTTTTCCATTTTCTTGCAATGGTGGAGACAAAGAGCTAGTAAAAGCAAGTGGCCACTTCCCAACAAACAACAAGTGGGATTATCATAGAAAATCTAGATCTAGATCTATCATTCCACTTGAAGATGAAATACATCACATCTTATGAAGAGCTTGTTCTTAGAGCCCTTAACATCAAGAGATCCCTAATCTCATAGCGAAACACACAAGTGTATAGAGACAACCGCCTATCCACTAGTTTTAATGACAAGCCCCATTATTGGGCCAAGAAAAAGAATGTTACTAGTGATGGTGTTGTTGATGCAAAGGTGGTCTTAACTACTCCTAGACAAGAAAACACCCAAACCATGAATATACAACAACCATACACATCACCATCAAAAAATCAAAGAATTAATGCTACAAACACTCAATGTGGACAACGAAGAACAAACAATGCTCCTAAGCGACAATTCACTCCCTTAGGGGAACCTATGGAAGATGTGTTGAAGAGGTTGATATAGTCTAACCTTATCACACTCCCAAATTTCTCAAACTATCAAGAGCCACAAATCAAAACTCATAGCTATAGAGAAGATCACTTTTGTGAATTTCACTAGTACAAAGGTCATAGCACACAAAATTGTTTTAGGCTCAAACATCTAATAGAGGATCATATTGAACAAAGAGACATTGAGGTTGATAAAAAATTTGGGAATGAAAATATGAAAAAAATACTCTAACCCTATGCCTGATCATGGAAAAAAACATATTTGACAAATGCATCAACTTTAAACAATACCCATGATACCATGTTGTGACATGTTTACACTATTTATGAGTAATCATATATGTATTGAGATACTATTTTAAAACAAAGTCCAAACCCATCAACAATGTTTAGCACTATTTTATATCATAATGATATCAAGTGGATATCAAAATGTGATATCTTTCTCACATATGACTCAATGATTGGGCATGTTAAGGAGGTTCCAAATGAGCCAGAAATATCCCTTATTGCACCCATACCCACAAAATTTTGCAAAGAGTCTTTTATTGATGATATATCATCCACCCAAGGATCATGTCAAGAGGAGGCCCTTGAGGATAGCGAAATTTATTCTGAATTGAGTCAAGATCAAGAACCCCTATCCCCAGAGTTTCACAAAGAACTAAGGGACATCTTACAAACCATTTTAAAATCCAAATATGTCCATGATATCACTCTTGAGATGTTTCTTTCAGATGGAAATACAGACATTCTTCATCCAAAACATGAGTCTCCCACTCTTGATATTCCTACACAAGAGCAAGAAATAGTTGAGATTATTGATTCTTATAGTGATTGTGCATCATTGACATCTTTTGAATTAGTACCAACATATTTTGAAAAGTATCAATAGATAATGATGTCATAGAATCAAAGAAAATAGTTCATGAGCGAGCACAATCAAGATTGTTGATTCTTACAATGATCGTGCATCATCAGTATCTTTTCAATCAACACCAACATCTTTTGAAGCAATGTCAACAGATAATGATGTCATGGAATCAGAGAAAATAGTTCATATTCCTAAATAGCAGACACCCAAAGCAATATCATGTGTTCATGACAAGTCTTATTTAGTGGCTATGGATCATAGGATAAATTATTAGGGAAAAGGATTAGGTATTGATAATACCTTCACAATGTTAAGAGAAATCTTTTCTACAAAAAACATCAATATATGGGGCACAAATAATCCTTATGATGAGAATGTTTTCAATGCTACAACAAGTTGTATCATGAAATGGAATTCACCGATCATCTCATACACAAATTGGGACCAACATAAAAAGAAGAATTCCTATCAAAGCAAGGTGGATTTCATCAAAACAAATGAAGCTGTCAAGAAAAAAGAACAAAGAAAATACAAATGGATACCAAAGAAAAATAAAGAAAATCATCCCTCAAAAACTCTATTACTCAAAGAAACTATGAAGAAAAATAAAAAAGGGAAATATATCCATCAAAAGAGTCATCAAATACAAAAGCAGGCTTCTCAAGCAAGGAACAAAGTATATCTAGTGGTTGGTCCTAATTCCATGAAAACCTCCATCCCCACCCATCATCACTCATCTTCCCAAGTTTGGAGAGTCAAAGGTTCCAAACTATCAACCAATCCATCTCATATTCCTTCATGCATGACACCATACACTCCATTCACAATATCCAATTCTTGCATTGATCATGTGTTGGTTGCTATCCTTCATCATAAGGATTCTGAAGGCACCATATTGCAATGTGTGCACATAGACAAGGTTAATTCTGGTATCCACAAGGCAGCTCAGAGTTCTTCAAGGTTACATTCAAGTGCTCGTATCTTAGCAAATCATATTCTTCAAGCAGGATACCAATGGCATGTTATGAAAGTTACCTCTACATCAGTACCACCACGTGGTTCAACATGAAGGTAAAATCTTCAAAAAAATTTAAAAAAATCAAAAAATCAAGAAAACAAAAAAAATAAAAACCATCCTCTAGTGAAAACCACTACGGTGGCACTTTGGGAAAGTACTATGATGAAAACTTAGAAAATAGGCATCATGAGTAGAATTGAGAATCTATATGATCATTCTTAGATAGAAGCATCTCATCCTTGTCATGATAAATGCAATTTTCCCTCCATCTATCCAATACAGATTCATTCAGATATCCCACTTTATCTTGATCTTGATGATGATTCAGCGTATACTTCAACTCTACTCATAGAAAAATTTTGATAGGTTCTTTACCATTTTATCTCATGAAGTCCCATAACCCATATCTAGCATGCTAAAACTCTATGAAAATCTTTACATATACATTACCTATCTTGGTTATCCATTGCATTATGAAGAATTGCTAAACACTAGGGGTAGGTTATTGCACTCTTATTTTTGAATAACTCTTGATCCATGCCTTATATCTCTCAAACATAACATCAACATTGTGATCTAGGTATTGTTTGCCTCAAAATCTCATCAAAAATACCAAAAACATTTACAAAATCTTGTACATCTAAAATTTAAAAAAATTCAAAAAATTGTAAATTCAAAATCCAAAATAGCTAGAAAACATCAAAAAACCAAAATAGAGTCCCCTTGTCGAACTACATTATCTCTATGCTTGAATGTAGGCAAGGCCATCATTGATGTTCCCCCAAGACACCCTAGGTCAGTCCTTTAGGAGTTTGTCAAAATAAACTAACTTTTCCTTCATTGTTCATATCTTTGTCATGTTAATAGGTTAAGTCAATTGAACTACATGGTCTTCATGTGTATAACCTAGGAAAGGCTTATCTTTGATTAGCCTCCAAGACCCCTAAGATAGGTCTTTAGGTTAGGTTCTTAGTTAAAACTCAAAAATTCCCAAAACATCTAGATAATTGTGAAAATCCTTAAACATTTGTAAAACATTTGAAAATCTAAAACATCCAAATGTTCAAAAAACTCAAAAACATGCAAAAATCAGAAAACACAAAAAAAATTGAAAATTGAAAATCCAAAAACAATAGAAAACATTTAAAAAACCCTAAATAGCCTCATATAATCTGAAAAATCCTAAACATTTGCATAAACTTTCAAAAAGACCAAAAAAAGCCTCAAAACATTTTCAAAATACCAAAAACATTGAAATATTATAGACAATCCAAAACCATCCATCCCATCTCTCTTTCACCCGCAATAAAATTTCACCCATTTTAAATTCATCATCACCTTCAACCTTTAGTGAAACAAATAGAAACAAGTGTTGCAAGTCATAAAGTGAGAACCTAATTGTCAAAATCTAAAGTCTAAATCATAGGTAAATATGCCAATGAAGTTTATATCAATGACTCATCTTAGTGTCATCATCCTAGCATCAAACAACCTTTGATCATCATTTCCTAGGATGTATCCTTCTTGCGATGGGCATCAGTATCAGATATCACCCTAGCTAAATTAAACTAGGCAAGAGATATGGATAACACTGATTTTTTGTCTTTGATCTTTTCTTATGATTTATCTTAATGACCCATTCTGAGGACCTCTTGATGATTTCTATCAAAATGATTTAGAGAGAAAGGAATGGGGCATCAATCTTCATCTTTCATTTAATGTGTTTGTGGGTACTCTTGTAAAATAATCTTGGCGCATACTTTGTTAGTTATGTAGGGAATTTGTTTGGAGTATGTTGTTGACTATTGCGCATGCTTTGGTCCAATATATTCTAAGCTTCTAAGTTACATTCCAATGAGGTTTCCATATGTCAAGATGTGAATAGGAAATATCCTATTCTATCTATGTGTTATATCAAACAATAAGGAATGACAAAAAATCTCAATCTTGAAATGTGAACAACTCATCATCATGCACTTCTCATCACCATCTCTAATAAAGTCTCAATGGATCATAGACTTGTTGGATCTTTTGAAGCAATCATCAAAATCAATGGTAAATTCATCCATCTTATTCTTCTTATTCTTCTATCTTTACTAACATTTCTATCCAAGCATCAAATCTATGTGATCTACATCAAAATATACATGAGGCTACCCATAGTCGATGTTTGTCTATACATCATGAAATCTATCTACATCAATATCTGAGCTATCACGACATCAATCCCTCTTCCACTGGGGAACAATGGGGCATCTATATCATCTTTAGCTCAACAATCTGAAAAGTTGTAGCTCTTTGATTCAAAAGAAACTTAAAATCTCAAGTATCTCAAGCCTAAGTCTAATTTTTACCTATCGTGAGCCTGATCAGAACACTTTATTCCCCGATCGATCTCTTGAGGGGGAAACCAACCATTTTTCAATCATATCGATATCAAATCATCTAATGAACTTTGTTCCTAGCCTTGTTAGCAAATCTTGATCAAATTATCAAACCAACCATCATTGGGATATATCATTCCCTATCAATCCTAATGTTATTCAACACAATCCTTGCATTGTTGTGAATCCTCAATAATTTTATCAATCAATCAATCAGATCAATCAACTTTAGCTTGGCTATCAACATCTCAAAGACATCATCTATATCTATTCTTGCATTGTCGAAAGCATCAAAATTAGCATCAATCTTTGAGCCAGTGCAACAAGTACATTGCTTTAAAGAGGGTAAAAATGTAGACACCTAAAAATGTCTCGATGGATCACATTGGCTAACTAACATCATTTTCTCTTTAAACCCATCCTCTTTTTGCTTAATTAATTGAACTAGCCTTGCGATTTAATTAATTGTAGCATTTTCATCCATTAACCTAATTTATCAATTCAGGTTAATTCATTCCCCCTTCACGCTAACATTTCATCTCATTAAATTAAATAAATCAAAACATTTAATTTAATTCTCTAAGTCATATTATTTAATTAAATAACCCTAAGTTATTTAATTAAATATCATTTCATCCCTCCCCCATTCATTAAATAATTTAATTTAATGAAAAACACTTTAATTCTTCTAATCCCCTAATCTTGCAATTAAACCTTGTTTAATTAACAATTGAACTAATTTTCCTCTAAAAGGGGAATATTCCTTATCCCCTTTTTTACACAATTAAGAATTTATTTTAATTTGAAAATTTTCTTTTATCCTCACCCAAACAAATATTCCAAGGAATATTCTTATTCCTCCATCATTTGAAAAAGGGATATTTTCACTTATCTTCTAATGCAAGTTTTAACCTTTGACCTATGTGAGTAGATCAAAAGTGTGTTTTTTTGAAGAAAATGTGACCCTTGATTAAATCCCATCATGCATTCTCACCCATTGATGAGAATCCATGATCCATGCCTCTTCTTCCTTTCATCTTTGACCATTGATTGATCTTGTTGATCTCAACCCTCCATTTCTCATTTTCTTTCCTATAAATAAAGTACTATTTGGAGACAAATGGAACCATCTTTTTCAAAGAAAACTTAAGCTATTGAATCTCATACATCTTTCAATTGCAAACTTATGTTGTTGAACTCACTTGCATCCAAACTCATACTTTACTCACTTTTAGCTTGTTTTATTTTATTTGTAATTTCATAATAGCTTAAAGCATCCATTAATGGCTTCCATGCATCCATCTTAATTTGTATACGAATTAGGGTTTTCATCTTTTAGCTTAGAATTAATTTATATTAGCTTAGCAATTGTATAATTAGATCAATTTTAGTATAGAATCGTGTTAACTTAGCTTGCATCATGTTTAATTTAAGCATAAACTAGGTTTTCATTCATTTATCATAATGGTTTCATCAATTTGCTTCCACAAAATCTATTGAAACAACCTCACTAATCACAAGATTGGGAAATGGTCATTGTTCCACATCAACACAACACCAATTCCAAAATAGAATAAGTTTCAAATGGGTTGGAGTAGGAATTTAATTGTTTTCATAGTTTAGAATTTTTTAGATTCACTAAATTATTAGTTTGACTTTTCAATTTGAATGATCTTGTTTGGTAGATTGAGGTTTAGTGGCTAAGTTATGCTTCAATTCATCATGGATCAAGTGTAATTGACCCACCCTAATGATCCTGATTTCACAAGTTCTAAAGGGATTTGAATCAGTAAAGTAAGGAGACCTTCATCTTAAATTGTCTCAAATACCAAATGACATCCATTGAATAAAGGAATGCTCCCATGAGGACTAGCAAGGTTCTTTATGCCACATCACTCATTGGCTGCATGGGTCTACTGGTTAGCAACCTATGTTATGCTAGGTGTCGATGCATTATGATGGGTTCCCCAAGGCTAGCAAGGTGTGTTATCCTAAACACTCATGAAACACATAGATCTTCTAGCAAGCAATTTGTGTTATGTTTGGCAGCCATGTTAAGAAATTCATGACTCACACCATAGAAAAGTTTGATATTTTTCAGGTGAATCACAAAATGAAGGCAACATAATTTCTAGTGAATTCCAGTATTCACCAAGTGAGCCCTCAAGACATAGTAGAAAAATGAGAAAAACACAAGGTCTAGTGAAGTCTAATATTCACTAGGTGCACACCCATTGACAACTATACCAATAGTGATAAATTTGATAAGGTGGTATAAAAATGATCAAGTTGCCATGCTAATGTAACACTAATTTCAATGCATGTCAACAAAGTGAAGTACAAATGCCAATATCAACACACTACTAAGTTCAACACATGTTCATGAAAAAAGTAAAGAAAAATTCCAAACTCGCCTAAGAAGGTGCAAAAGATCACCTAAGGAGGCACATAAATGATGACAAGATAAGGCCAAAACCTCAAGGGGTCTTATAAGAACACCACTGCAAAAGATGATTTACAAAAACAACAAAGGGAATTTTCTTAATAAATGAAGGGTCAAACCTTAGGTAATATCACACATGACATCACCACCAAGAGAGGACAAGTCATGGAATATAAAATCACACCTTAGGGAATACTAGTTGTAGCAATACCACCAATGGGAGCATCATATGGCAAGAAAAGTCACACCATTAGGGGACATCAAGCCCAATATCACTACAAAGGAGACACAACATAGATCAAGAAGGCCATACTTTCATTGAAAAGGTCACACTTCTTAGGAGCTAGATGCTATCATCACTAAAAGGGGACCATTCACATACAAATAATAAATGGGGGACTATATTCCCCCTCTGTAAAATGTTATTGTACTTTCTACACTAATGTTTTAAGGAGATAGAAAGGGATACCTTGCAAGAAGGAATGCACCTAGCACAAGGCTACCTAACCCTTTGCCCTCCAAGTGAAGGGATAAAGATGATTCCAAAATGGATGATTATATGATGCTCCTCCAAAATGAAATATTACTATATAAAGTCTAGTTTATACCCTCATGTATGGTAGAGATTATTGTATGATACTACAACTACCACATGGCAAGGAGCAACAACTAATGATATTTTTCATGGGAGAATATTGTATGATTAAGTGAAGGTTCTTTTGATTTTTTCATTATTTTTTAAGGATAATAACCAAAAAAAAAAAATCTTGTGTGTTGGTATCTATTGGGACATGGATACCTAATTCTTATACACCACATCCTTTTCCATTATAGCCAAATTGTTTCAAAAGTTGACAACCTCTTTCATAAGTGGCTTCCATTTATTTCAAAGAAGGTGGTTTTTCATAATCATCTTCATCATATGTATATGTGTAATTTGTGTTATCCTCTTTACTAGTAGCTGTTGAATAAGATGTTTTTGATGTTTCAATGATAGGTTGTGTTGATACCATTGCAGCTTCTTTCTCTTTTTCTAATTTTTTTATAATATTGTATTCCCCCATGAATGTAGGTGTTAAATAAAATGAACCCCAATCATCATCCAACAACTTTGTCACTGATGAAAGACATTCATATTTATCCTTAATTTGTAAAGGTTCCACTTTTGTATTTGGTGGACCAATGTTCTAAGAGGATTCTTCATTCCTGTTTCATTTTGCATACAATTTTTAGATTTTAGATTAGCTTTTATCATGTAAACCCCATTGTTGTAAGTGTATTTCATTAGGCGATGAAGTGTTGAAGGAACGCCTTTCATTTCATGAATCTAAGGTCTACCCAAAATAATATTATATGAAAGATCATGGGGCATGACATGGATGATAGTTTGAAATACAACCTTACTAACTTTAATAGGTATTGTTATCACACCAAGTGGTTGTTTTCGCACATTATCAAAACCATGGATGGAAAAATTATCTAGTTGAATTTTATTCTTATCCACCCAAACTTTGTGCAAAATATTTACACTATAAACATTTAGCCTCAAACCATTGTCAATAAGGTTATTCCTAATCCTAACCCTATTAATAATAGTCATTATCACCAGGGCATCATTTTTTTGTGTTTACAAAGGGGTAATTCATTTTGATGAAAGACAATGTCCACACTAGCTGAGTTCATGCTCTCAAGAAAATCAATGAAATCATTTGGTTGCACACTACAAGTGGCAAAAAAAATTTGCAAATAATTTTGAAACATTCCATGGCAAACATAAGATGTTTGAATTAAATTCCACCAAGAGATCTTAGGGGAGTTTTGCGATATTACTCAACAAGATAAAATTCTTTACCACTATCTTGTAGAATGCTACATGTAGGTGGAAAGTATGGACGTTGAGGCAATGGGATGTATGTTGGTTTTTGTTTTGGTTTCTTATTTTTTCTAGTGTTATAGGTGAGAAATAATATGATAACTTGGTTGCTTTTCCACATGATAACTAGTGAGTTGCTTTGTAAAGTTTAAGAGATGGCTATGAGTTTTTGGTTTGTTTTGAGGTGGTCATATGATAAGAATGGGTTTGTTTTGGACTTTAGGTTGTTTCGTAAGTGGATAAATGATAAGTTGGGGTGTGATTTTATTAATTATTCTTTGTTGTGTAGGAATGTTGCAAGCCTTAGTGGATGATCTAAGTGAGATGAATTCCTCAAGGGCTTCATCTAGCATATCAAAGTCATCACAATTAGAGAGATTGATAGGTTTACAATGCACTTTTTGAAAGATATTTGGCATGATCAGATAACTATTCTTTCTTTAAGACTAACCATTAAGTGTTAATTTCAATTTATGTTTACGTGTGTTAAGGTTAACTAGGACTGAAAACATACTTATATAGACTTGTTACAGGCAGAGATTTGGAAATCAGATTCTAGATTTACAAAATAACAAGTATTAATTTGTTCCTAAAATCTAAGGTAGATTTTGAAGGACTAAGATGCCCTAGGGCATCTATGTCCTACTATTTCTTGTTTTGAAATTTTAGTTTCAGAGGCACTAGTGACAAAAACTAACTATGTGATAGTTTTTAGACCCAAATATGGAATTAATTCTATTGTTGTTTTGTGATTTTTCAAATTTTCAATGTGTTGTAACAACCTAGAGTTTTTTTTTTTCCAAAATGGAAATTAATTTACCCAAATTATATAATTCTTTAGAAAATGTAAACCATTGTCCTTCAGATCTGATAATTTCCAACACTGAAATGTAATACTTTTTCACAAATTTACACAAAATCGTGTAAAAATAACACCTTTATTTTATATGCAATAACACCTTTCTAGAATTCTAAATAAAAAATCAGCAAGCAAAAATATAATGATAACACAAAGACAAAGATTTGTGACAAGTTTCTTTGAGCCACCATTAGTAGGAAAAAGCCGCCCAAGGGCATCTATGTTTTGGATAGGGTAGGTAAAAATTGAAAGTTTTAATTATGTTTATGATATTGTTTAAGGATTTTGTTTCTGTCTACAAATAGATTTCATGGTGAATGTTTTTCTATAAATGTCTCAATTTATGAAAACATAACTCAAATGCAAATGTGTAACAATGTTTGAACAAAAAGTGGTAATTTTAAATTTAGATCTAACCTAAATGATGGAAAGTAATCCTATTACAACCTATTATGCAATATGAGATGTAATTTTTTTGAATTTTTATGTCTTTCATGATGCAAAAATGAAACCCTAAACGAAAAATGCAAAAAAATGCAATGTTAAACCTAGATCTAGAGTTGAATTACCTCAAAATTTAAAAGGTTTATGATGTCAAAATGTTAGGTTCACCAAATGTGACAAATAAAAAGGGAACCCTAAATTTAATGGGGAAAACCTAGGATTAATTTTCTCCTTTTTTAGAGGTACATTAGGATGCAAATCAACAAGGTGATTAGATTGACTTTCAATCATGAAGGTGAGTCAATAAAACTTGGATTTGTATCTTTTAAGCCTTTAAATAGATTGGAATTGATTTTCCTTGATTAGCCTAATTAGAATATGTTCCCTAATATGAAAATTAAAAGATTCTAATAATTAATAGACAATAACAGAGATTTACAGGTAGATCTACGAAGGGCACAATGTTGTGTACCTATCCTAAAAAATTGGTATCAGTCAAAATAGGAGAACATAGGTTCCGAAGGGAATCTCTATCATTGTAGAGGTGTCTTGGATATATTTTTTCAGTCCTCTGATGTTAGATCTGAGCTCCCCATTCTTGCCTACAAATTTGTTGAATCATTGTTGAATAATTTTGTAGGTGATTTTCTATGAGTTGACAAGGTGTAGGGTTTTGAATGCAACAATGGACAAATGATCTTGAAAGTTACTTCAACCATCTCCAATCATGAAACTTGCACATTCAAATAGATGTGAAAGGTTGTGTTATTTAGGGCTTTTCCTTAGTGAAATCCCATGTTAGTATTTCCACATCCACAATGGCAATGTCAATGATAAAATGATAAATGATAGGAAGGAATGATGAATTCATAAAGTGTTGCAACTCACCACGCTTCAATGGATTCCTTGAAGGATTGAAGTCATGCACATCACCTCAAGGTCTTGGATCTTTCTTTCTTGAATATTTGAATTGCTTGGAGACCTACAACAAGGGTTAGCCTTCACGAAAAATGATAACATGAACATACATGAACTCACCTAGGATTTGACATGATACTTGGATCTTGAAGTGTTGCAATAAATCTTTGAAATGCTTATCTTGAATTTCTCTTGAAAATAATTTTTACCCTTAATGTTCACCTATTTCTATATAGATTTCAAATGATGCAATAAGTAGGTATTTATATGCAATTATGCTAATTTCTCAAAAATTAGATCTTCATAGCTGACCTTTACAAATTGAATTTCAAATGTTAAAATGCTGACACTGACATGTTCAAATTTGGAGGGAAATAGAATAGAGGGGCGTTGTTGCAATAGGGCATCCCTATTCTTGATCTATTTTTTAGAAATTAAGGTGTTTGGGGAAAAGCATTAGATGAATGCATTTTTTATCTACTTGCAATTTTTGAACACACAAAATACTGAGAGGGGGATGAATCAATATTCTATTAAACCATCCAATCATTAACCATCAAATTACCAAAGCATACTTCACTACAATTAGAAATGAAAGCATGAAACACCCATAACACACATAACACATGAACACCAAGATTTTTACGTGGAAATCCCAAAATGGAAAAAACCATGGTGAGAATTAACTCACAATATGTTATAACCAATTATAAGATATAACATAAAGGCACTGCCAAGTGGACTCACTATCCAAGTGAACTCACTGTTCACAGAGAAAAGAAAAATAGAAATAAGTGGCTTCACAACCAAGATTTGAACTAATACAAAGTGCATCTAACATATGTTGAATTCATTTCCTTTGAAACTCAAAACATTGACTTAATATACTTCATCCAACTCATATTGGAAATCTTTGCTCTACTTTACATTCACACACCTCTTCTCAACTTTCTTAACTCTACAAGATTTCACATCATATTTTGTATTCAGATCATATATACATATAAAAATACATATCCACACACTTAAGAAAACCTTGTATATATATCAAAGTCAATCACAAACACCAATTAGGTCAGCCTAATTAGATGTATCCCTAGATCATATAGAACGTGCCTTTTTAGCACCTAATTAAAATAAAAATTCCTTCGTGCCCAAAAATACATGTAATAGGTCAACATGGACCTATACTATCTCCTTCTTACATTCACATCACATATTTAATCTCAACAACACTTTACATACATTAGGTCAGCCAAACGTAGGATTGAAAAGAAAAAATACTACAACTAATCATCACCATAAGACATGTGGACCTCAAAATATTATGCCAACTAGAAAACACAATGCATTGACACCTATTAAAATTCCTCCAAAATAGAAAGGTCTAACTCAAATCTGTGGAGGAGTGTAGACCAGTTAAGTCATATTCATTTCACATAAAACTATGTAAACCTTATGTGTCGAATTTCTGCTACTTGTATCTTTCAAACCAATTACCCAAATCATCTGAAATTTTGAATTAAGATGCTAAATTAATGTCCATGAACAACATACTAGAATAATAGAAGTAAATTTGTATGGGAAAACAAATATGGACCAAATTATCAAAGAGATCTGTGTACTAAAACTGTTGTCATAGACACTTAGCAAAAGTACTTGATTGATCCTGTGTGTGGATGAAACACTCTTGAAAATTAAATCTTCTACAATCATCCTTAACACAATGTATACATCCATCATGCAGTGTTGGCATCAATGAAAATAATCTTATTCATTCTTTCAATGATCTCCTCCTTTGTCATTAATGGCAACATGTACCAAAACAAAACTTCTCTTCAAGTATCTCTCAAAACTTCTCTCCAAGTATCTCTCCTCAATATGTCTCTCCCCCTTTGACATCAAAGACAAAGGGTGTACTGGTATCAACACTTTGTATTCTCCCTTAAATGTATGAATGTACTATCTCCTCCTTAACCAAAAACTCATAATACATCTACATATGTATAAAATAATTTGAAAACATGAAAAACTAAAAAAATTATAGAAATAGAAATGGTCAACCCAAATATGTTGACCCTTGAAGCTTCTCAAGAATATCTTTCCAAGAATATTTTCCTTCTTCTTAGCTCTTCTTTGTTGTTGTGAACATCCTATGTAGAGACTCAAGCTCCATCAAAGTTCCTTCTACTTCTTACACAGTATTGAGGGTTAGATTTAGCTTTGAAATTTTGTTAGTATTGGCAAGGGCACTTGAGATAGGTATGTTTTTTGTTTTTACCAAATACCTTAGCTTCCCAAGCTTCTTGATATTCTCTTCCTTCTAGCTTTGCAAGGTGAAATTTGTCATGCAATTCTACAATAGCAGTCTAGGTTTGATCATCTTTTTCTAGTGCCAAATCATAGGAACTTGAATCATTGGCTATCTAGGACTCAATTGATTCCATTTCATCTTTTATTCCTTGTGTGGAATCCAACCACTTCATGCAATACAAAAAATAATGTTTTTGCCTCTTCTTCACAAGCCTGCACTTCCATTAAACATTCTTCAACTTTGGTATGTACAGATGCACATTTCTCTATGATTTTCATTAAATTATTTTCTATCCTTGTCTCAACCTTGGTTTCCACTTGATACTTCAATCTAGAGGCATATTCCTTAAAGGAATCAATCTGTAATTTAAAATTTTCCACAACAGACAAAGATGCATCAATTTTAGTTCCTAGTGTGATCTTCTACAATGCTTTGATGACTTAATCCATCAATTCACCACTCCATTGGTGAGTATAAATGATTTTTTTTTCTATTTGATGCATGAAACACATCACTTAGCTGCAACTTACAAATGGGAGATATCTTATTTAAATCAACATTGCCCTGCTACATGGGAAACTATAACAACTAAGAGGAGAAAATTGGTTGGAACCTTAACTACTTCGAAAATAAAACTTTTAGAGGATTACTAGAGGGGGATTAACCAGAGGGATTAGGTAATTCCTCATATTTTTTTTCTCCTTCATTCTTTCTAGTATTAGGATCTTCTTCTTCCTCTACCTTTTCTTCCTCTTCACTAGAGGGATTATCTTTATCTTTGTCACCCTTTTCCTCCTCATCTCCTTTGTCCTTGTCCTTCTTTCCTTGTTCACTCTCTTCATTTTTATCTTCTCCTCCATCATTTTCACCATCATTCTCTCTTTCCTTATTCTCTTCATTCCTTTGCTCATTAGTTGCATCATTCTTTTCACCTTCACCGGTGCTCTATTTTGTATCTACCAAAGGAGAATATTTCTTTGGGTTGCCTTGATCTACAGTAACCTATGTCATCAAAGGAATAGGAGTGTTGAATCATTTGTGGTTTCCTCTCTAGTCACAGTTTCTCCTTCAACAATAGTCTCATCTTTAGCATTTCCTTGCATAGGTTCATCTATATCCAGAGTATTGTCAATGTTATCCTCTACATTAGTAACTCCAATGTTTTCATTTACTAATCTTTTTATTTGTTGGTGGATGCAAGGGGAATCATGCCATACTTCTGAACTATGTCAATAATCTTTTCCTCTATTTTCTTCTACATTTTCTCAAATTGGTCCTATTCTCTTCCCATAAGAATTGTGACCCTTTTTTTTGTTGTAAATTCTTTGCTAAATACTTGGGCCATTGTGGCCTCATCAACATGAAATAGGGAGAATCCAATTTTCTCCAAAACATCTAATCTAATCTTTTCTTCCTTTTCAATTTCCTCTTCTCTCCTCTCCATTAAGATGTTCAACACATCATCTAGCACCATCTTCTTGATGTTCTCCATATCTACTTCAATGATCACAATGTATTTGATGATTGCCTCTATTATGGTGGCTATGTCCACCTCATTATCATTCTTGTATAAGGAAGTTGTTTCACCCAACATCTCATGATGCAAAATACCTTTCAATAGTGTGTCCAAATTTATTGGACTATGAGGTCTCTTTGGAATTGTCTTTTTCTTCTCCAATTAAACTATTTCTAATTTATTTTTCTTCTTTTCCTTCATCTTCTTATGCATATATATTCCAAGGCTTACTTTCCTTTCTCAATCTCCTCTTCATCTAAGGTATCAACAATATCTATTCTCTATTTCTTTATTTGTGAGCTCTTTCTTCTTAGAATCAATGGAGGACCTTCATCCTTTTCTTCTTCTTTAGATAGTACACTCATGTTCTTTTCCCTTACAACTTTTTCTTTTTTCTTTTTTCTTTATGTAGTGGTAGTAGAGGGGGCTTCCAAAGTAGTTTTATTTCTCTTTTCAAGCCTTGCGGCCTCCTTCACCTGAATTTTTTCTATTACCAGAGCACTAGTCTTTGTCCTCTTAGTTCTTCTTATGGTAGAAACTAATCTAGGGGGTTGTTGAATACTAAGGGAAATGGTGGAAGAAGTTCTTCCAGATCTTCTAGGTCTGGTGGACCCACTTTTTGTACTTGTCTCTCCCTCCACTTTTTCTCTTAACACCTATATTTTTTCTTCTATTAATCACTTTTCCTTAAGATGGTCATCCACAATCCTTGTCACCTTCTTTATTTTAGTCTTCTTTAGTTACATATGCACTTCCATGGATTTCTCCTCATACTTTCCATATCTTTTTTGAGTAGTGTCCTTAGGGATCTTTAACAATATTTCTACATAACCATTGACTTCATTTTCCTTGGTCTCATATCCAAGTGGTACAATCTAGATGGTTCTAGGTTCTATAGCATCAATAATACATTCATCAATTGTGACCAGGAATGTAATTTCATCTTGATATTTGTCCACCACAGACTTAGGGATCCTTTCCATTTCATGCATTCTCTTCTGGAATACTACAAAAAATGCATTAAGTGCTTCATATTGAGTTTTCATATCACCAAGGTTGTGTAGATATACTAAGATTTGATGAGATACTAGACTTCTCTTATCCCATATGACATTGCTTCTTCACGGAAGCTCCCTCAAAAAGTACAATAGTAAAAAAACTACCAAAGATCCAAACTTGAAGGGATATTTCTTCTCTTTAGTTTGCTTGAAGTTGTCAAAGAGTTGTTTCCATAGCAACTCACACAAATCATAGTCCTTTCCCTTTTCCACCATTTCATAGGATGCATGAATTGTTGTAGCTGACACTAAATCCTCTTTGTTTGTGTAATATATCTTATATCCTATGAATTTTTTTTCATATCTTACTGTAGGATTCCAGATAGTGTTCATAGTGTGATATCTTTGATCAAATGTAGCTCCACTTAACTCCATTAAATCCTTGTTCTTCATAGATTTCAACACTAGTCCAGGTTTGATGGCACATACTCCAATAATCTCCCTTATGAATCCCTTTGATATCAAACCAGGCATGTTAGTGCATATAAATTTTCCATGCACTCTACTTAATTCCATTCTTACAAATGTAGTTTCATCATCATAAATGAAGCATTGAAAACATTACCAAATGTCTAGTTTCTTCTTCACTAGGATTTTATACTCTAGCTTAACTTTGTAATCATCTCCAATCAATTGGTTTTTCCACAAGTATGTAAATATTATGTGGTTATACTCTTCCATTTTATTGTGGATGTATGCCCTAATATCTCCTATAGGAAAATCCCTATATGGAATGCTCGAAAAAGCTCCAAGTTGGTCGTTCTCAAATATTTTCATGGGGAATTTCTTAAATTTCAGTTGGGGTTTCTCTCTCACATTCACTACAGTAGGTGTATCCATTTCTATTAAATTCAAATGTTTCAAAAATAAAATTCTATTTTAGCTTTAGATAATGGTAAATACCTTTTCTCACTCAATCAAAACTAGGATTTGGATGCTCTACTTCACAAATCACCTTTGAACTCTTGAAGTCACTTAAACATGCTCTAATCACTCTAAATGCACAAAATTGAATGAAATTGATTAAGATTAGGTACACATAGCCCTTTGATTTAGACCTAATTCACATTCAATGCACCAAACAATAAAGATAATAAAACCTTTCTCTATGCAATAGTAAATTCTAAATCACTCTCCAAACCTTTGCATTTGCATATTTTCTTTTGAAATCTTCTACAAAAGATCATTACTGTCCATTTTTATCACATATCTTTGTGCCAAGCTATGGAACCTTATATTAGTAGGGGGGTTGTTTTATTATTTGTTATTGCTCCCCCTAAGCAAATTCCTAGGTTCAATTCCTGAAGGAATTATCTACATCAGATGATGGTACAGATTCATTTATAGTCTTTGATTCTTCCTTTCTCTTAGGATCCTCTTTCTTTCTCTAGATCTTTTTCATTTCCTTCTTTACTTCAACTAGATCAATCTTTTAACAGGTTCATTTCCTTTTACTAGATTATCCTTCCTTGTGATTCTACTTTTGCATAATTTAGCCATATGTCCAAGTATATTGCAATTGTGACATACAACATTCCTTTGAACAACAATCCTTCCATTCATCATGGATTTGCATTGATTAGCCTTGTATCCAAACCCATGGCATGTAAAATAGTAACCATTGAAATGTTGAATCATTCTACCATTGTTATATGCATACATCTTTTGACTTCTACATTCATTTGCTCTATGTCCAAAATTATTGCAAGAATAACAAATAACATTAAAGGATGGATACCTTTAAGCATTTGGTTGTTTGATCGAAGGTATTCTACCATTGTTTCTTTGATTTTGAAAAATTCCATTGTTGTTCTTGTCTTTAGTCTTCTCTAGTTCATTTATTTTCTTTGTATTAGGTATCTAGTATGCTTTTGAGCTTTCTCCTTTTTCATGTACCAAACCACCTTTATATTTAGATGCTTTATAACTTGCAATCAGCTTATCAAGTATTGTAGAACTTGTCTTGAATTTTTCTTCATGACTTCTTTCCTTTTCTAGATCTAATCTTAGATTTACTACTACTTGTCCAAGCCTTGTGCATTCATTGGTTTTTCTTTTCACCATTGCATTCAGTTTAAATTCCTCAATTATTTTATTTTATTCCACTTGAACTTTCAGTTCGTTGATGTTCTCATTTTCTTATTTCAATTGTTTATTGACCTCCTTATGCCTTTCTTTGAACTTCTTTATTTTCTCTCTCACTTTTTTTATGAAGACATTTTCTTCTTTAATATTTTCCTTCAGATCTCTATTTTCATCTTTAATTTTGTCAAGATCTTCAAGAGAAACTTTGAGTTCTCCATATTTTTCAAGCATGCAATCTTCTTTAGGGTATCTAATAGTAGGAATCACTTTTGGAGAAATAGAAAACTTTCTATTAGCCAGGTGTTCAATCTTCAATATCTTCCCAAAGTGGCCAAGCTTCTTCCAAGGAACCAAGCTTTGATACCAATTTTTGTACACACGAAATATTGAGAGGTGGCGTGAATTAGTATTCTATTAAACCATCCAATTACCAAAGCATACTTAACTACAATAACAAATGAAATCATGAAACACACATGAACACCAATATTTTTAAGTGAAAAAACAAAAATGGGAAAAACCACGGTGAGTATTAGCTCACAATATGTTATAACTTGTTATAAGATATTATAGAAAGGCTCACTGCTAGGTGGAGTCACTATCCAAGAGAACTCACTATTCATAGAGAAAAGAAAAATAGAAAGAAGTAGCTTCATAGCCAATATTTGAACTGATACAAAGTGCATCTAACATATGTTGAATTCAATTCCTTTGAAGCTCAAAACACTAAATTAATAAACTTCATCCAACTCAGATTGGAAATCTCTGCTCTGCTTTACATTCACACACATCTTATCAACTTTCTTAACTTTGTAAGATTTTGCATCATTGATTGTATTCAAATCATGTATACATCTAAAAATCCATATCCACACACTCAAAACAACCTTGTATATATATAAAACTCCATAGCAAACACTAATTAGGTCAACCTGATTAGATGTAGCCTTGAATCATAAAAAAACATTCCTTTTCGACACCTAATTCAAATAAAAATTCCTTCACACCAAAAACTACATGTAATAAGTTGGTATGGACCTATAATAGCTCCTTGTTACATTCACATCACATATTTAATCTCTACAACACTTTACATACATTATGTTGGCTAGGCATGGGACCGAGAAGAAAAAATACTCCAACTAATCATCACCATAAGACACATGGACCTTAAAATATCATGCCAACTAGAAAAAACAATGCATTGACACTTGTTAAAATTCTTCCAAAACCACAAGGTCTAACTCAAATCCACAGAGGAGTACGAACCAATTGAGTCATATTCAATTCATAGAAAATTATGTAAACCTTATGTGTTGAACTTTTGTTACTTGTATCTTTCAAACCACTTACCCAAATCAGATGAAATTTTGAATTAAGATGCTACTAATGTCCATGAAAAACATATTAGAATCACATAAGTAAATCTATATGGATGAACAAATTCAGAAAAAATTATTGAAGGGCTCTGTGTACTGAAACTATCTATGTGGACACTTAGCAAAAGTACTTGACTGGGCTTGTGTGTGGATCAAACCCTCTTGCAAAATAGCTCTTCTACATTCATCCTTAACACAATGTAGAAATCCATCATGTAGTGGGGTATGTGCAGGATCATGATGGGCCAAAAGTGGCGATATATGATGGGTATTTGTAGGGTATGTATCGAATTTTTTTTTTACCCAAAATTGATGAAATGAAAAGGGTTTTTAAAGGAGATTCTTATTTCCACCAATATAAATTATGCTTTACTTTGAATTTAATAAATAATTATTATTCATTTTCTATTTAAATTATAATTTAAAGTCCTAATTGATAGGCTAATTGAAAAACATCTATAGCTTTCAAACAATATCACATTTTTTTGAATATGAAACATGCTTCACATACTATCGGATTAAAAAAGAAAATTGAATTTCATGAAGTTTTGACCAAGTTAACGTGGTTAGACATACACATTTTTATATTTTTAAAAAGTTGTAATAATAAAAATTCATAATTAATTATTTACTTGGAAAAAATTACAAAAATATGCATCACATCCAGACATGAGTCCTCTACTTATATCTAAAATATTGTAAAAAAATATTATCATTTTATTGTGGTTAGGGTGGTTAGCACACCACTTCATTTTTTCCTTGAAATTTAAGTACTATTGCATTAAAATTTCAAATTTTCTCGGGTAAACCCACAATAGTGGGTTACAATTTTCGAATGAAGAAAAATTAGAAATGCTCATCAAAAATTTAAAATGGTTTACCCCTTCTAATGAAGGGGGTTCGAATGAACCACCCCCCTTCTAATGAACTCCCCCTTCTAATGAACCCTCCCCCCTTCTAATGAACCCCCCTCCCTTCTAATGAACCCCCATTTTGCACCATATAAGGGGGGTTCGAATGAACCCCCTTCATTAGAAGGGGGGTTCTAATGAACCCCTTTTTTCACCTTCCCCTCCACCATTTCAAAATTTATGCATTTTTTTTACTATCGAAGCTTGGGAAGGAGGTGCAAATGGAGTCAACTTGATAAACCAAGTTGGATGATTGTAGTGATCGAAACATGCTTTCCAACAACTATAATATAATATATATATATATATTATATATATATATATATATATATATATATATATATATATATATATATATATATATATATATATATATATATATATATATATATATTTTAGTTTTATCAGACATAGGTTTTTCACAACGTCAAGTTCGGGATGAAAAATCATTGTGGAAAAATAGTAAATTTGATGAATTTTTTGAAAAAATATATATATCCACTAGGTATTGATGTCCTCTGTTCTAACAAAAAAGAAAATTGAATTTCAATACATACCCGTAAAGTTATGCGAACCAAAGTGCACCTATGTCTAAATTATAAATGTTTTGACTTTTAAAACTTAATTAAAAGAAAAATATTCAACAAAATGCTATGAAAAAATGAAGAACTAGATATTTTGTGTTACCAACCTAAATTCAAAAAATTAGAATTTTATCCTTTGTATAAAAAAAGTTATGCGAGCCGAAGTACACACCACTTTTTAAAAAATGTTGTTTACTATTAAAAACTAGTTATCAAAGAGACGAAAAAAATTACAATTTAATTTCAATTTAATTTTTTTTAAATACATTTAAAATCTACATACAAAATCTCACAAATAATTAGTTTACATCATTTTCAAATTCCTAATAGTTTACCTACTATAAATATAGTTTTTTTTTTTTTTAAATAGTAGTTTAGAAATTAAATTCAATTTCCTACGATTCTATTCTTACATATTTTTGAAATAATATAGACAACTTATTCAAATTTTATGTCAAGTTGCCTAACTCGATTTTTCTAAAAATTTTCCACTTATGGGCCTATTTTTTCCATGATGATCCCTGTACATACCAAGTTGGAATCAATGACAAATATTCTTCATTCTTTCAACAACAATTTGTCAAAAAATGATAAAAATAGGCCTCAAAATGCATAATTTAGTAAATTAGGGGGTCAATTAGGCTAAATAATTTAGGGGGAGCAAAATAGTGTGAAATTGTCAAGGGTGACAATTTTTTATGCTATAGTAAGGAACATGATTCAAGGGATTTAATTAGGAACTCAAAATAAATGCTATACATTTGATGACATATGTCCTTATCCCTTTGATAGGTTAATCATTATGGTACACTTCTATCAAAATTTTAAATGCCCAAAATTGATAAATACAAAGGGAAGGGTGATCCTAAAGAACACATCAAATAATTATATATAGCATGTTAAGAAGTATCTTATAGTGACATATATTTCATGAGACTATTTCCTAGCAATTTAGGAGGTTAGGTGTTGGAATGGCTTATTCACCTTCCACATGGCTCCATCACCATGTTTAATGAGTTAGCTAAAAAAATGTTGTACACTTCTCTTGCAACATTGAACATGAAAGCACCCTTTTGGACTTGTCCAGGAGTAAAAAATGAATGGTGAAATATTTTCTTCCTTATTGCAATGATGAAGAAATCTTGTTAGTATATTCCCATTCCTTGTTCCTTAGACTTAATTGGTCACCATATTTGTGAAAAACTTAAATTAGGAAATGGGTTTACACCTACAATTACAATGTACTATATCTATTGATGAAATCTTAGAAAAGGTAGGTACCATATATATAATGCCATTATCACTAAAATATTGGTTAATATATAAAAGGAAACCAAAGAAAACAACAATAATCAGCCCAACAATAAAACTTGATTTTGGGACAAAAAAACCATAGTTAGCAATAGTGTATTTGATTCTAAAAATATTCAAAATGTTGAAAAAAAAATACCATAATCATTCCAAAATAATCCAAAGGTAAAATCTATCCAAAATAATTTTACTATCCCATAAGCACATCCCAAACAAAATAATAACCCCAAATGAAAATACACTCCATTTTGAGAGCATATAGAGGTAGTTTTCCTAAAAATTGTCCAAGAAAATATAGTCAAATACCTTATGACAAGACCATTTGAAAAAAAACTACCTAAACTTGTATGGTACAAAGATAATATATATTTTGAATACCATAGGATCAAAGAGAATCCCATTGAAAAGTGTATGAAACTAAATAATTTCATTCAAGACCTCATCGATTGAGGTGAGATAGAAACCAAATTTTGTTCATATAACTCCTCAAATGAAAAATTGGGTATATATAATGAATCTTTCCCTAAAATTGGTGAAGGTAAATCCTTCATGTCTAACAAGACTCTCACTTATAATTACACCAATAATTTCCATAGCTCTCCATCCTATGGTTTTATTATAGGTAGAGTTGAAGAGTGTCACTCTCATGTATCTATAATAACCATCAAGAGTTGTAATTGTGCATAACCACATACTAAGGTAGAGTAACTATATAAGGTGCTTCTTCCTCATCCACCCAATCATGTAACCAATATAACATCTTAGATCACCTTGGAAAAACCACTACTTAAATATTTATCCACAAGAATAAAATAAAAATTTCCCTCATAGATGGTGAAACAAGCTTGAATATATGTACTTTAAAATTAATAAGACAATTGGTATATTTTGAAATTTTCATAGATCCTCAAAATGAAATTACCATCAAGGCATATGATGATGCTAACTATGAATTAAAAGGAACTATCAAGTTGCCTATCCAATTCGGCCCTATTACAAAAATTTAGACCTTGATCTCCCTTTTAACATTTTCCTCAACTATCCACATGGATACATACCCTCCAAAAAAAAGGGGAATGATGTTTTAATGTGATGTAGCTTGTTGTATGTTCCATTTCATATTTCAGTTATATAATTAGACATTTTCAATAAATGAATCCATATTTGCATGTGTGAAATTTGAGTTGTTTTTTTTCTAGCTAACCCCTATTAATCGGTATTAGAGCGAGTTGTTCGTGAGTGGATAGATAGATTACCAAAGACTGAGGTAGTTTACCTAGGACTTGCAAGTTGTGTGTTTGAAGTTGAAAGTAGAATCTCATCAATTTGAGGTAGATTTTCATTAAATAGTTTCATAAAAAATTTAAGATGAGAAATATAAGATGCCTCCACAAAGAAACCATGGTGGTAGGAGTGTCATAGTAAGAAAAAAGGTTTAGAGCTCTACATAGGAAAATCAATGTAATCTAAGAGAAATTGCATGAAATCAAGAAAAAAATCAAATTTAGCAATATGGTTGATGAATATTCTTTCATTATTTTTTGGAAAAATTAAAACCCATTATATATTGTAATGGTGTGAATTTGCACCCCTAGGAAAATACCATATTTACATTACCTCCTACCTTAGAAAATTAAATCTGATAATACAATCCTTATTTCTAACATCTTTCCCTATCCACTTGGCAGCATTTTTGTGTGTCGATGTGGGATATTCTATTTGGATGCTAGCGCAACACGTGGACGTCTGCACAACGTGTTATTGTCCTAACAAGATTCCCACCTCTAGAAAATGTAGAGTTGTTACACTCCTCCATTGGACATGAAGTGTAATGTTTCTTGCCCCTCAGACCAACTTCAAACGACCCTTTTTCCTCTATTCTTCTCTTCAAATTAGTCCATTTCTTCATTCATTCTCTCTTTTGGAACTCTCTTGATTATTCTTGCTCTCAAACACACTTTTATGTTTACTTCAAGCATATCCACCTCTATTGAAGCTACAAGTTGTGCTTTTGGTGGCTCATCCTCTTTATTGTTGCGACAATGTTAGCTTTGGAAAGCTTGCAAGCTCGCTCCTTCTTCCATTTTCCTTGAGAGAATGTTGTTGAGAAGGTGATATCTTTCCATTTTCACTCACCTTGCATTATCGTATTAATATTGTAGAATATTATGTTTGCTTAAATTTCCTGGAATTTCTATTTCTTTGTACTCTCCTTTATCATATTTCTACAATCATTGCTATCTGACTATCTATGAAGGTGGAAACACCAAAGTGGGGTACTGACTAAGGAAATTCTCTAAACATAGCCCAAAATTTTCTTGTTCTTTTGTGTGCAATTTGTTCGTCAAGTGAAGATCTTAAAGACCTCAAGAGTGAGTGCAAGATCATGGGGGTCCAAAAAGTGGTGATATGACAAAAAAGTGGTTGACGACTTTTTTTATCCAAATTTGATGAAACGAAAAGGGCTTATTGAGAATCTTTTCAACTTTCCAAAATATAAGATATGCCTTATTTGGAATTAAATAGATAATTATTAATAATTTTATGCATACATTCTAATGTCCTAATTGATAGGGTTATTGGAAAGGGTGATCCCACAATAGTGGTTTACAATTTTTGGCCAAACTGGACACTAAAATAATTTTTTCTAACTAAATCTTCACTTTCGGGCACATATAGCGGCTAAACCGTGAGGAATTTGAAGATGATGCAAACTAGAGTTTCATGACATTTTGTCTGTAGATTCTAAATTTATTTTTCTCAAAATATTTGGAATCAGATTGTACCTCTTTTTCCATCTCCCTCAAAACTATTTGTTTTTCAGAAAACAACATTTTTAAGGAATGACGCTCACCATATAACGCATAACTATTTTTCCATCAAGGATAAAATTCTAATTCTTTCGAATTTAGATTTGTAACTTTGATATCTAGTGCTTCCACTTGGTTAGATAGTTTTTTATTGAATATTTTTTCCTTAATCAAGTTTTGAAGTCAAACCAATTACAATTCAGACATAGGCGGACCGTATAACGTGTAAATTTTTTTGTATATATTGAAATTCATTTTTTTGTTGTTGGATAAATGACTTCAATATCTGATTCACTCATATTTTTCAAAAAAAAATTGATAATCTTCTATTTTTCCACATGTGCATAATAGAGAGCTTGATTTTCGATGAAAAACCTACATTCACAAGAAATAAAAAATAAATATAATAATAAAATTAAATTTATTTCAAATTATACTTTTTGGGAAGCTTATAATAAGGAATACATAATTACAAAAAATAAATTTTAAATGAATTCATTTGATCCCCCAAAAGGTAAATTAAAAATGGTTTTTTATCAACATTTTGATAGGTGTAAAGAAGACTCTGTTATAGGTATGGTTTAAAAATAGCGGGGTTCTATCCAAGGAGGTTTGATCTAAGGTAGTTTGATCAAACCCTCTTCAATTGGAATGCTTTAAATAGAACTTTTTACTTGGCTTAAATCATTATATTTTCTAAAAATATGTGATTTTAGTAAAATTCAAAGTCTCCTAGAAATTATAAACCAGCTTTGTGGGATCAACTGAAAACATCTTTAATTCTTAAATGATGTCACATTTTTTGAATTTGAAAGATGCAACACATACTATGCTTCCCATACTATAGGATTAAAAAAAAGGAAATTTGAATTTCATAATTTTTTGACTAAGTTATGGTGGTCAGACAACGAAGTTTTAATATTTTTGAAACATTTTAATTAAAAATTCATAAATAATTATTTACTTGCAAAAAAATTACAAAAAAACTATGGCACATCTAAACATGTGTCCTCTAATTATATTTAAAGTTTCAAATAAATATATTATTTTTTGCTTGTACTTAGGTTGGTCAAACATAGACCTTCTTTTTACTTTTACCTAAAAATTTAGTACTACTACATTGAAATTTCAAAATTTCACCAAATATATTTACCTTTTTCTAAAAAAGGAATAGTATCTTAAAAACTGTACATTCAATTTTCTACAATTTTTTTCATACATATTTTTCAAATTATGTTAATAACTTATTCAAATTTTTATGTCAAGTTGCCTAACTCTATTTTCTGAATTTTCATTGCCACTTAAGGGTCTAGTTTGGACTACCATGATCCTGCATTGACCATCAACTCACGAGTTCAAAGGTCCATTTCTACCACCTTTCTCTTGTCAAATTATAGCTTAATATTCTTAAAGTATTCTTCTTGTTGTGTTGTTATTTCTACACTCTTTTATCTCAGTAATAGCATAAAACTATATTGGTCAATCTGTCAGTTTCCTAGTGTTTATGTCTATACTTTATGCTTTCTTTCATATGGATGCTAGCGAGGCACAAAGATTCCAATGCACTGTGTTGGATTTTGTGTCTTACACTATCGTCCTCTAGCAATGAGCTGCTTAAGTTGCAAACTAAACCTTAGGATTTGACTCAATTGATCCCTTGAGACATTGCGGTTAGAAAAAGGATAGTGATAGACTAGTTTTCCTTCCTTTTCAACCCCTTAAACCTTGCTAAATCATTCACCTAGCTTGAGGTAGATCAATGCAGCCTATTGTTCAAGGCCCTCTTATGACCTGGGGCCTTGAGCAGCCGGTCCCCCTCCTCTACATATATGATGATGTCTAGTATTCAAACAAGTAATACTATTTATGATTGAACACATATTTCTATTTATAAATTAAATTTTAAGGAAAGGTTCATAAACATGAAATGGTAGGTTTTAGTATTTTTTGTTAACTTGATTTTCTAACTTTTTGAAAAAATATATGTGGTCCCAATCTAAAAATAATTCTCTACACAATTAAAAAGAAAATATTTTTAATTAATTTATCTCAAATTATGTAATCCATGTATAAGGTTTTTTCAAAAATTTAAATTAGGGCCAATAAACAATTAATTAATATATATATATATATATATATATATTAAAATACCCTCTAAGTCAAACTTCACCATAATACACATGGTCTTTCTCCTAAAGGAATTAGAAAAATAATTTATCTAGGTCAAATTATGCTAGTTCTACATGTGCATGTTTGGGTTAAAAAATATAAGACTTAAAGAAATCATTTATGTACATCCTATAAAAAAACTAACTTTTATCATTTGGATATTACAATAAACTACATATTTGAAAACTAGACACAATGTCCTACATTTCATATTTTCTAGACCATCTCCAACTTTGAAAAACTTTGTTTTTTAGGAAAAATACTTCCACTTTTAATCAAAAGTGGACCCAAATTCTTGCACTTACCCAACACATGAGGTTATAATAAGAAGACAACAAAATTAAGGAAACCAACACAAAATATATAGGGATAATATGATCTCCATGTATAATTTAATGAAACACTTGATTTACAAGTATTTGAGAGTGATTTAATGCAACATATTGTATACTTCTAATAGATGTTGAATATGAACCATTAATTAAAAATCATATTTAGGAACTCACAAGCCTTTGATCAAGGAGAAGAGTGATTGAATGTAAGTTGATATTAAAAATGAAGTGCATGCCAAATGGATTAATAAACATGTGCAAATATCATTTATTGAAAAAATGATACACCTAAATAGAAGGTATGTATTATCATAGTACTTACTTGCATATGATCAAAATAACAACCATCAAATTTCCTAGAGAAATTGTACCAATCAGAAATAATTTATATGTGCATCAATTAGAAACAACATTAATAAACAAATTTTTGGAGGAAAATTATAGGAAACAACCTAAATTATATGAAATTACATTGAGATTAAATTGAGTGGGAGTTTCGGTAAATCTACATAGCTAGTTAAATATTCTAATCTAAATTGAATAGGGAATGCTGATGACCAATGATCAACATCATGGTACTACTTTATTTTAAGTGTAAGTGTGATTTTATATGTAAGGAAGATACAACTACCAATTTATCTTTCAAGTGTAGAGTTATTTTACATGGTAGCATGTCAATTGAAGAATTAATATGGTTGACAAAAATACTGCAAAATAATGAAATTACTTAAACCCAATGAATAGTGTTGAAATATTATAGTCAAATTTATAGAAAAATAACAAAGAATTCAAGGTTCAATGAGAGAATTAAGAATATTGAAGTACATTATGATTTTTCTAGTGGACAAGTTAACAACATCATATAGATGAAATACTATCCAATAGAAATGATGGTGGTAGATGCATCAAAAAGGCATTGTCAAAACATAAGTTTAGCATTTGTAACAATGGATTCAATGTGCAATAGTTTAGAATAAAAATATTTGGTTTAAGTGGAAATGTTGTATAGAGAAAATCAATATTGCATATGAAAAAATATTAAATATAGAAAAAGCTAAATATTTATGATTTTTTCAATAATAAAATACATGTAAAATATTGTGTTCGATTGTAGTTAAATGACTTAAAATAGAATAAGTAGAAGCAGATTGAATCTTCTAAACTCTAAGAACAAGGTTCCATATAATCACTTAACTAATTTTGTTAACAAGAATTATCATGCAACGGCATCCAAAAATCTATGTAATTTTTTTGAAGTTGTATTTAAAATGACAGGCAGGTGGAAGTCATGTGCACCTATAGTAGATTTGATGAAACAAAAAAATCAAATAAATAAATAAATAATAAAAATAATTCAAATATTTGCATAAACTAAAAGAACAAATAAATAAATAAATAATATTTTTTATCGAAAAGAGAAGTCAAAGATTTGATCACAAAGATAAATCAATCAAAAAAGAAAATTAGAGAATGATAACTCTCAGCATATTTTATATATATTAATATTTAATATATGTATGCTAGTAGTTAAATGAGTTAAAATAGAATAAGTAGAAGCAGATTGAGTCTAGACTCTTAAGAACAAGATCTCAGATAATCATTTAACTGATTTTTTTAACAAGAATTTTTTAGATAAAATCTAGAAACAAATGATAAAATAGAAGACAATATATATAATATTATTGAAATTTTATGTTTAAAAGAAGATTTTAAAATATAGAGTTATACTAATTAAAAAATCACGAGTAAGATTTATTCGTTCTAACTTTATAAGAGACATTGTAAGGGCCAGGGGTGAATAAGATATTTTATTTTTAGTTTGATTTCTTGCACAATATTCTGCTTTTTCATGTCAATGTTAGTTTTGGAGTTTTACCTATGTTTTTATACACTATCTCGTCTGCTCTTGTATACTATTCATCACACGCGAGGCCAACGATGTGCTTTCTAAGGTTATTTTTGCATTCAATGGTTTGACAATCATGCACAAACTAAACGTCGCCATCTACGCATGCAGCGTCCCGCTATTAATTTCATGAGTATTTTGATGGGAGATGGAGTATAACTGTATAGAGATGGTTTATCTCTCATAATACCCAACTGCAAACAATTTGTGAAAGCGTTTTAATAAGATCACAATCTATAGTTTCATAGAATAACGATTCAAATGTTGGTTTTGAAATCTATGAAGTTCTGATTATTGTTTCATTAGGGATTATAGCATGATGATTGCCAAAGAACCCTACCAATTGAAATGCTTCTTAATAAGAAATCCCTATTTGGCAATTAATGTCCAGGTTCTTTTACTGGAAATGCATCAGAAGGGTTATTCACGTAGCACATTATTCAGTTATTGATTTTATGAAGCGATTTTCTGCGGTTCATATAGTAGGTGTGTGATAGTTTATGGAATTAACAGTGTACAATTTTCAATGGATGTTTTGGATCATTATCATTTGTGGTTTTGGATTTGATTGTATGTAGTTTTTTTGTATCAATGCTTTGGATCACAATATATGATTCATTATGGGATAGAGAGTTCGAGGAGATGTAAAATAGTTAGTTTTAGATTCAGTTTCTTTAAATAGAGAGGTTAGAGGATGGCAAGAGAGAAGGTGGCGGGAGGCGAGGGGCGCTACGGGGGGCAAGGGAGAGCGTTTTGGATCATATTCAATAATATTTCATCAGAAAGAGGAGACTGATGATGGATTATTGGATCACTGAGTATGATTTGAAACAATTGAAAAGTATACACAATTAAATCCAAGAACTATAATACATCATTTTCAAACAAGTGCTACATAGTGGCAAGTACTTTCCTTCATAGTGTTGTAATAAAAGTATTTGTTGTGAGGTAGATAAAAAAATGTGTCATTTAGTTGATAAATGATTTGACATGACATAGCAATTTAGAGGTAGGTGTTGATGTGGTTGTTATACATACAACAATATGTAGATAAAGATTTATTATTTGAACAAAAAAAACTATCTATCTTGAAAGAATCACCAAATTTTTTATTATGAGGTTGAGAAATTTGGCTATCCCAAGGCTCGGGAATGTCAAGTCTTAACTCACTAGGTTCGCTCAAGGTTCATTGTGCAATTGTTGCTAAACATAAGATGCATGTTGGTTTTCACAAATCTCTTTGACTCTGGACAATTCAGTAAAGTAAAGATCTTAACAAATAAATGTGCATTATCTTTTGAACTTCATTAATTCAAATCATTTCAAAGGAAAACTATAAATAATCATATTTAAGAGCAATAAGGCCAAAGAAATTAATGGCTTCCAGTTATTATCCATGGATTTACAAAGAAAACAAACAAAATAAAACATCAACTATTTTGTATTTCATTAGAATGCTTCACAACTATATACAAAATAATACAAGATTTAAAAGAAAATAGTTGTTCACCACTAAAATAACATCAAAATACACCCAAATCTAGCACAACAAATTGACTCTTTCGATAAGAATGAACATCACATAGTTATGCAAGGGTATGTGCAGGATCATGATGGGCCAAAAAGTGGCGATATGATGGGTATGTATAGGGTATGTAGCTGACAACTTTTTTTAACCCAAAATTGATGAAACAAGAAGGGTTTTTAAAAGACATTCTCAGCTTTCCACCAATATAAATTATGTTTTACTTTGAATTTAATAAATAATTAATATTCATTTTCTATTTGAATTATGACTAAAGTCTTGATTGATAGGCTGATTGAAAAACATCTATAGCTTTCAAGCGGTATCACATTTTTGAATCTAAAACATACATTTATGCTTCACATACTATAGGATTAAAAAAATGAATTTCATGAAGTTTTGACCAAGTTAAGGTGATCAATACGAGTTTTATATTTTTTAAAAGTTGTCATAAAAAATTATAATTAATTATTTACATAGAAAAAATTACAAAATTTTGCATCACATCGGGACATGAGTCTTCTACTTGTATCTAAAATATTATGAAAAATATTATCATTTGATTGTGGTTAGGGTGGTCAAACGACACCTACTTATTTTTTCCTTGAAATTTAAGTACTCTGCATTGAAATTTTAAATTTTCACCAAATGGATTTTAAAACAAAATAAACCTAGTATTTGAAAAACTACATTCAATTTGCTACAGATTCTATTCTTACATATTTTTGAAATAATATAGATAACTTATTCAAATTTTTATGTCAAGTTGCCTAACTCTAATTTATTTTAATTTTTCACCACTTAAGGGCCTATTTTTTCCATGATGATCCTGCACATACCTGCAAGATATATGATTTGGAATAACTTTTCATTTACCTTAGTGTTAGCAAGCTCTATTATAAATACAAATTTTTATACTAGAATTAAACATAAAAGATGAAATAAACATAAAATTGGTGATGTTCCAACTTTAAGTCTAATTGTTTCAACAAATTTTGATCCTCAAAAAAGAATAACTCACTACCTTTTATAGAATAGAAGGTAGCAATTGCTTGCAAAAAGCACATGGCTTAGAGAAAACAAGCCAATCAAAATATGGCACATGGCACAAGGGTACATGTTGTAGTTAGAAGATATTCATCCATGGTCCCCAAAGATAAAGTCAAATTTTACACCTTGACTCCCATTGATGATGTCCCAATGCTTGAAAATCTTGGATAAAAGACAATCAACTTCCTTTAGTCTTCAAAAGGCACAAAAATAATATGCTAACATTTTCTTTCAAAATCCCTGACTTTTGGCATGCACAAACTTCTTTATCAGGAAAAATACCTGCAATCATTTTGATTTCGCCACCAAGCCAAAAACTCACATCCTCTTTTACCCCAGATATTTGGTACTTGTCTTCAATGAAATTCTACCACCACATCAGGAAACACACCAACTACTAGAGATTCCTTGTCTTTTAGTTAAATCCATCATGATTTTTTGGGAAAACCAACTCGTACTGACACCTGCATTTATTCTTGTATTTTGCCACCCTTTGATCACCTGCATCAACATAATATTACCCCACAAGTGAAATATGATCATGCATTTAATTATTTAACCAAAATAAATCATTATCAAGTCCTTGTCTTTAACCAATTTAATCTTCTCCAAAACAAGCTTATGACTATAATACATTTGCTTTACTTAGTCTTTTCGGGTTTTCAACCTTTAGGAAACTTTCAAGAATTATTGGCCTTACAAGAAGATATCAAGGACTTCCTTTGTTATGAACTTTTCCTAAGGTCCCAACTAGCCACTTTTATGGATATCACTCTCACTTGTTGATAATTAATGTGACTTAACTAATTAAGCTATGGATTTTGACCTATATTTGTTTACACATTTAATGCAACTCTGGATCCATACTCTTCTAACTTATCTGCTTGGTTACATAGTTCCTATCAACTAACTTCAGTAAAGATTGCATTGACCACTCCTTGGTGCCTCGACCTATGAAGACTTAGCCACTAGGCTCTGATGCAAGCAATTTCTCTAAAACACTATACTTAGCAATAATTTTATCCATCGCCTGACACTATATTAGCCCTTCCTTGAAGCCTACCAACTTATGTTTTTTTAGGCCATTTTCTTTAAATTTGCACTTCCATTCTACCAAATATGATTTTCAAAATTTGGGTCCCCATGCTACTATGGGCAACTTGGAGTGTTGTGAAACCACACAATAGTAGGTTAGTAATAGTTTGAGATCAATAAAATCTACAAACTTAATCTATTCTAGAGAGCAAATATTACATTAATTTTATAATTATACATTTTAGATTTATAAAATAATATTATATAAATATATTATTAGACATTTAATTGAGTAAATAAGATTATTTTAGAATAAAAAATATTAACTTTAAACACTAAATTTGATAAAATTAAATTAATAAATCAATTATTGTAAACATTACTTATTTTTAGTAAATAAAAACAATACAACACTTATTATAACCAATGCCTATATTTTAGGATATTGCATTAAGAGGAAATGGAAGCTACATATTAAATACAATTTACATATATTTTATAAATATTAGCATATTAATACAAAATTTACTTGATCATTTAAAATGCATATCTATAGTTTACGCTAGTGGAAAAAAATGATAGTTACATACATTTACATATATTTTGTAAATATTAACATATTAATCTAAATTTTACATAATTGAATCTAAAATACATGCCTATATTATAGTCTAGTGGAACAAAATGATAGTTACATAAATTTATCAATGTTGGATAAAATATAATAATACCTTATATTTATAATGCCTATAATTTACCTATTTGCAATAATATAATACATATGGAATCAAGCTAAAATTCATTCCTAAAGAAAAGAGAAAATAATAGTTCACCTTCATTTTTCCTAAAAATCCTCAATCATTGTTCAATTTTTAAAATTTAGAAAGTTAAATAATCCACCCATAACACACAAAATTTTTTAGTCAATCATGTTCAATTTTTAAAATTTAGAAAGTTAAATATTTTGAATGTTCACTTTAGCAAGATTGAATTTTATTTGAAGAGGATTTTTTTTTATTGGTTCAATACCAACTTATTAATAACTAATTAAACAAGCAAAAACAAAAAAATCATTTTAATAACTAAAAGATACTAGAGAATAGAATAAATTACCACCCACAAAATAGTTGTTCATTTTATGTGGCCAGTAAAATACCCTTTTAAGAACCCATTTTATTTCTTATCCCATTTGGAACTATCCTTTTGTGTAAAGATAGTTAAGACTCCTGACTGATAAAATACCCTTTTTAAAAACTCATTTTATTTCTTATTCTATTTGGAACTCTCCTTTTGTGCAAATATAGTAAAGACTCAAGACTAATAAAATACCTTACCCATTTTATCTTATTCCATTTGGAACTCTCCTTTTGTGCAAAGATAGTAATGATTGGTGACTGATAAAATGCCTTTTTATGAACCCATTTTATTTCTCATTCCATTTGAAACTCTCCTTTTATGCAAAGATAGTAAAGACTCGTGACTAATAAAATAGTATTTTTATGAAACTCTCCTTTTGTGCAAAGATAGTAAAGGCTTCACAATCCAACGAAAAGCTGAAACACTTATATGCAAAGTTTAATAGATCTAATTGAAATATTTGCATTGTTTTTTCAGTTATCTGTGATAAATTATTGAAGAATATGAAGTATAAGGCAAGTAAACGTGTGAAACATATGTTCTATTTATTTTTCTGTGAAACTAATTGATGGGTCATCTCAGAGGCAATGATTTCTACTTGACCCGCATAATCCTTTGTGGGATTTTGTTGTATGTTCCAGCTTTTGGTCCATCGTGTTGTCCACAACAATCAGATAATTGTCCATTGCCTGACCAGATAGTCCAGAAACGAAAACTCAAAAGTTCTGACTGAACAAGATTTGACATCACTACAACTTTGCTGGCACATTGAGAGCGAAAGCTTGAAATATTTTGTGAACCGTATCATCTTAAACATTGTGGTGTCTGAGTAAGAAGACAGAATCCAAAGAATATATGATCGTACCATTTTGTAGTCTATACTCGAGAATGAGTTAGAAAGATGGTGCCTTTTGCTGGTTGTTTACTGAAAAAAACAAGAAAAAAGTAAATGGAAGAGCACTTTTGCAGGGGTCAAATGAAAGCAAACCGTGTGCCTAAGAACTCTATCCATGCTTCCTCTTTTTGAATCCCACCGGACATATGTGGATGAATATTCTACTCAAAAGTATTCCTTCCTGGCTTGATCTCTATAGATTAGGGGGAGGATCCAGTAGTATTGAACATGTTTCAATAGTTGTTATAGTATTTCTTTATTTAATGTTCAATATTTTTAACAATATTGGATCAATAGTTGCAACTTTAAAGTTGTTAGTGTAAGGAAGTAAAGGTGTGCGAAAACACTTCCTATGCTAACCTTGAGAAGAGGGTTATGCAAATTTCAAATAAAATATTAGAGATTTCAAGAAACACATAATACCATAAACAATAAAACCATAACTCAGTGATTTACGTGGGGAAAACCCTTTCAGGAGAAAAACCCCACACTCTAAAACCTGCACAATGCAGTATCAAATCTTGAAACAGATTATATGTACAACACACTTGCAATGCAAGTTCTTACAAGAGTATTCAGCTTAACTCAATCTAGAGCAATTTCAATAGCATTCTGACAGCAGCATTCCGGAGCATATAGACTTGCAAACTAACTCTCACTTTTCTCTCCAAAATAACTATTTCAAAGTACCAATATATACTATTACATTGCATATGAGAACCTTCTAGAGATAAAACATTTCTTTTAGAAACATCTAATACAAACTTATCTCTATCTCCAAATAAAAGATACTTCTCAAAATAGCCGCTTTTCACCTATCACAAAATCTTCTATTCTTAGCTTGCTTTATTTTTATTTCCATGCAAGGTTGAGACACTTTATTTTCATTTCTTTTTTTTTCTCATTTTTCTCATTTTGTTTTAAAACACTTTATTCCTAACAGTTAGAGTTATGATGACTATTCGTAATTGAATGAAATGTATTTTTTGGATCTAAAAAGCAACAAATCATGTGATTCCACATCAATGCACCAATAAAAAATGATTTAGTGCACAAGTATCACTCTCACTTTTTTTGGGGACCTTTTTGGACACCTTGATAAAAAGCATGTTGATGTGACATCATATTTGATGATGTGGTCCTTAAACCTTAGTTATAAGTGGGGGACTTGCCAAGCAAGTTGTAAGAAACTAGGAGTGATTTGAAATTTTCACATAGGATTTTGAGAAGTGTGAAGTTAGGGTGCTCAACTACCATATCCTCTCCCCGAAATCAATGAATTATATAGATCATTAGAATTCTTTTCTATCACACCATGTACTATATTTCCATACTTTTTAATTAAGTAGTTGATTATGGGTTGTAGTTTGACAATTTTGTTTTCAATGTAATTGATTTCAGAGACTATTTTTCTCACTTCGCTGTCTTTCATTTATCTCCTAAAATTGATTTTTCCATAAGATTCTTAAGCATGTAAAAATTGATATGAATTAATATTTTTTGTTATAAATAAATAAATAAATGTTTGATTTTAAATTATATTATTGTATACAAAGTTTTTCAATTTGAAATTTTGATGTAGATTTGCATTTCACAATAATCTTTGGTTTAGGTTTTGTTTCAAGTAGTTGTTTATAAATATATCATTAAAATATAGAAAATTTATAATTTATTGGTTAAAATTATATGATTTATTATTCAATAGTTTTTTTCTTTAGAAATCATAAAACATTTTATTGATGTTAATTATAATTGTTTTGATTAAGATAAACATGAGAAAGGGTCCATACCCGTTACAAAAATAGTCATAATGGTTGGCAAGACGAGTCTCACCAGTAGTGAGACAAAGAAAACCAACCAAAAACCACCAATGCTTTTAACCAAAACAAGGAACAAAGGTCCTAACCCTAAACCACACCAAAATGAGAAAGCAAAGAGGTAGAAGAAATGCCTTTCCTCCTCATCCAAGATCCCACCACAAGGGGAGGCAAGGGAAGGAGACGACACCCTCCCAAGCAATGTTAATTATAATTTTTATTTTCACCAAGAATTGTGATATAGAGTGATAATAATGTAAGTTTTAATACCTTTTTAAAATGAGAGGTATGAAATGTTTTAAGAATATTATATTCATTTTATACAAAATATTAAAAATTATAAAGAAAAATGAATCATTACAAATTATATTAAATGGTCGGTCGAGGGATAATCAAAAGGATTCTCAAAATAAAATTATTCTATTTGGATTGAATTATTTTAACGTAATCATATCTTCTACTCATTTATATGTGGCATTGCTTCCCAGAATGTTCATGAAATTTGGTGCAAAAATAACATTAATAATTTTGTTACTTCGCAAGTTCACTAGTACATATGTGTTGAATTTGATCTCTCACAATCATTCATGTTGTGACCTCTACAACCAACCCATATCTTTTTGAGATTGGGGAACCTTGTCTTTCATTTTCTATTTCTAGCTTTCATCCATCTTTCATACTTTAAGTTTGGAAAGGGAAAGTTTATGTTGCATTTTTTTCACATTTTTCACCTTGAGCTAATGCCATCCTTTGATTGTATATTTGAATGTTAAAGTTCTTTGAATATTAAGATATTAATTTTTTTTGTTAGGAACAAGGAGTGATCTAGTATAATTTCCTTATGTGCATGCACTTGTCATTTTAAACAAGTCATTTTTCAGTTTTGATCCCATTTAGTCATGTTTTATTATTTATCTTATTGCATTAAAATTTGTGTAATAAGAATTTATATCATTATTTTTAATTGAATTACTAGATTCTTGTTAGAGACTCCTAGTCATGTTTGAATCTAAAAATGATTTTTCTCACCTCGGTTCATCAAAAGGATTGTCAGTTGAGAATCATCAATTACTGGTTGAGTTGTCTTTCCATGAACCATGTTGAAATCTTGACTAATTTTTATAAATGCCCTCTTATCACTTAGGGTAGTCTTAGTCTTGCCTATAGGAATAAGGCTAATTTTTTTAGAAGGTTCATCAAGTTTGACAATGCATATAAAAGGGTACTTTAAAAGTTCAAACAAATTTATCTTAATGCATTTCTAGGTTTGAAGAATTTATACTCAAGTCACAAAGGAACATAATAGCTTATTAAAATCTAAATTTCAAGTTTAAAAGTTTGAGATGCATATCTAAAGTTAAAATTTTAACAAATCTAAATTTCAAGACATTCATATTATATTTTATATCAATTTTACAACCTATTTATCTAATTTATTTAAGTTCCTTTCAATTGTAAAACCACTTCAATTTATCAATATAATTTATTTGAATGTCTTTCAATTATAAAACCAATTCAACTTGAAGACAAACTTAAATGCTTCATTATATATTGATTTCAAATTCAATAATAAAGAAACATTGACTGCATGTTCATTAATTAAGCATAATAACTCTCTTTAAACATGTGTTTATTAATATGTAACTTCCATCTTCAATTTACCTATATTGGATAGAGATGCTTATGGACAGACTTTGGAACCCCACTTGGTGGGTGAACTTGACTTTGGAACACCACTTGCTAGATGAACTTGACTTTGGAGCCCCGTAGGTGAATCAAGTTTGGATAGCATGACTTTGTGGTTCCACCATATATTCTACTGTCTATCTACTCCTCACCTCTGTGTTTTCCATCCATTATTTAGAAAAACTACTTTTAGTAACCATCACGCTTCCTTCCATGAAATGAATATATTATTATTACTTGTGAATTAAAAAGCTGAACATTCTTTTTCACTTGAAAAAATGGTATTCTCCACTCATTTGTTGGAAAATTGAATGCTCCTGAGCCTCCTAATCTCACGTAAGAGTCCTATGTTCACCTACCCATCAGAAGCCCCCAATTTCAATGACAGTTTTTGGGATCTTCATCCCTACAGCTCCTCACAACCACTGAAGTAAATGTGGTAGCTCATTTTGAATTCCCAATTAATGCTAGTAGGAAATTTTGAATTTGTGAGGGAATGTTTGTTGAAGACAAAAAGGAATGAAGGAAGTTTATTCAAAAAAGTCAGTTGGATGATTTCCTGAGTAGCAACAGATTGTGTAGAAGAATGTTTTTTTCTATTCTCTGTGTGATTCAGAGAAATTTTTGAGCAGCAACAGCTACATGTGTGTTTTGTATGTGAGCAGTGATTGCTCCTAATGAGCTCTGTGTAACTCCTGCCAGTGAGCTCCTAGTAGCTCCTAAAGATGTCTATTTTGGTTGAGCAGCTAATGAAGCTCCCAATAAATTTTGATTCATAGCTTAGAATTAGATTTCAATAGTTTAAGTTTTATCTTTCCTATATTGTTCATTTCTAGCTATTGAATAGAAAGAAAAGTTGCATGTCTCCAAGTTTATTCCACATTTTGATTTGTGTATTTCCAGTTTGGCTAGAAAATAGAGCAGCAGCTCTGTGGCTTTCGTTTTGTTTAAAAAATATGACATCGCATCAAAGCCATAGACTCCATTTCCTCATGAGTTAGGGCATGTTTTTTCTTCTAGGTATTAAGTTCTTGTGCAGGAGACATGGCTAGAGATGAAGGAAAAAGCTGGCAGTAGCCATCATCCTTTAATGGATAGAACTATGATGTTTGGGTGAAGAAGATGAAGACCATTATGGTCACCAATGATTTGTGGGAGTTTGTGGTCAATAGATTCAATGATGTAACTGACCCAACATCATATGTTATGCTCACAAATAACCAGAAGAACCAGTTGAAGGAGTTGAGGAGGAAAGATGCTAAGGCATTGAGTTTGATAGAAGCAACCTTGACAGAGGCCATTTTTCCCAAAATAGTAGTAGCTAACTATGCAAAGGAAGCTTGGGAAATCCTCCAGACGAACTACAAAGGGACTGACAAGGTCAGATTGGTGAAGCCCCAAATGCTTCGAAGAGAGTTTGAGACTCTTGAAATGGACAATGAGTCCATTTCTGTTTTTCACACAAGACTCTCAAGTTTAATAAACCAGTTGAGAGTGAATGCTAAGATTATTAATGATCAGAGGATTGTGGAGAAAATCCTTAGGAGATTACCCACAAAGTTTGATGTAGTGGTGATTTCCATTGAAGAGGCAAAGGATCTCACAACGTTGTCTGTTGATGAGCTGATGAGTTCTCTGCAAACCCATGAGTAGCACCTAAATAGGTGTGTTGCTTCTTCCCAAGAGCAAGCTTTTAAAGTTCAATCAAATGCAAGAGGTAGGGGGAGAGTTAGAAACAACTCCAAACATGGTAGAGGGAGATCTAGATGTGGTAATGCTAGAGAAGAAAGCTCGGCGCAAGCAAACAGCCAAGAGGGAGTGAACAGCTCTTAGACCAGCTCTTGAAGAGGCAAGAAGAACAACAATTTGTATCAGAAGAATGACAAGAGAAATGTTGAATGCTACTACTATCTTAATTTTGGCCATTATGCAAGTGAGTGCTAGAAAAAGAAAAGAGATTAGTCAAAACAAAGTGAAAATGTGGTTGATTTGAATGTGGCTGAAGGAAATCAGTCCATAGCCTTCATCATGTGCAACATTGGTGAAGAAGGTAGCCTTGAAGTATGATATTTGGATAGTGGTTGCAACAACCACATGAGTGGTAATGAAAGTCTTTTTTCTTTTATTGACAAAAATGTAAAGTCTAAAATAAGAATGGGGAACAATGGAGTAGTTCATGTTGTCGGAAGAGGATCTATTATGATTTGCACCAAGTAAGGTGAGAAGAAGGAGATACAGAATGTATTTCTTGCTCTTGGGTTAAAGCATAACCTCATGAGTCTTGGATAGTTGATCCAAAATGGATATAAAGTGCTGATGGAGAAGGGTCAATGCATTATTTTTGACAAGAATGAGAGGACAAAGGTATTTGTAGTAGTTCAAATGACAAAGAACCAAATGTTTCCATTGAATATTGAGACGTGATTCTCATCTCGGTTTGTTGCTGCACCTCTCAAGAATGAAGAATGTACAATAGTACATCATGTAGCACTCAAGAGCACCATTCAAGACCCCTCCAAGCTATGGCGTCTCAGGTATGGACATTTAGGCTATGTTGGTTTGATTCTTTTTTCCAAGAACAAAACTATTAATGGCTTGCCAATAATAGTAGAGCCTAATGTTAGATGTGAGACTTGCATTTTGGGCAAACAACATAGGAATCCATTTCAATCAGGAAACTCTACAAAGGAAAGAGCACCATTGGAGTTGGTGCACACGGATTTGGTAGGCCTTATGAAAATCATATCTATTGGTAAAAGGATATTTTTTCTGACCTTCATTGATGATTACAGCCGTAAGACATGGGTCTATTTTTTGCAAAATAAATCTAAAAATTTTGATAAGTTTTTGTTGTTTAAGGCCCAGGTTGAAAAGGAGAGTGGACACGTGATCAAGGTCCTAAGGTCAGATTGAGGAGGAGAGTATACCTCTAATTTGTTTGTAAATTTTTGCAAGAAAAATGACATCAAAAAGAAGCTAACAACTAGTTATACTCCGCAACAAAATGGAGTTGTTGAGAGAAAGAATAAGACCATCATTGAGATGGAAAAGAGCATGATGAAAGACAAGGGACTCCTTATTGCATATTGGGGAGAGGTTGTAGCAACAACTGTTTATCTTATTAATAGAAGTCCAACAAAGGCAGTCCATGACAAGATACCTCAAGAGGCATGGACAAGACATAAGTGGACAATTAAGCACTTAAGAGTGTTTGGATGTGTGGCATATGCACACATTCCTAAGGAAAAGAGGAAGAAATTGGATGACAAGGATGAAAAATGCATTTTCATGGGCTATAGTGAGGATTTCAAAGCCTATCGGCTATATAATCCAGTCACCAAGAAGATAGTGATTAGTAGGTATGTGGAGTTCTTTGAAGATGAGTCATGGGATGGAGTGGTAGATTCTGACAGCTCAGAACCACTCCTAATAGCTCTTGAAGAAGCAAAAATTGAACATGAAGTTCAGCAAGAAGAGTTTGCAAATGCTCCTGAAAGCATTGATCGAGCTCCTGAAAGCTCCCGACAGCTCCTGACGGCTCCTGGAGCCATAAGACATTTAGCAAGACAATCAGGAAGACATATTCAGTCAACCAGAGGATTGTCTCCTTAAGGTATCAATCGAGCTCCTGAAGCTCCCAACAGCTCTTGAAAGCTCCTGAAGTGAGCAAATAGAAAGGCAAGCAACCAAAGAAAGCCAAAAGATTAGCTCCCAAAAGCTCCTGAAGATCTCTTGAGAGCTCCTGAAGATCTCTTGAGAGCTCCTAAAAGCTCCAGAAGAGCTCCTGAAATCTCCCGACAACTCCTGAACCTTCCTATTCAGCACATCAACAACAACAGTGAAAGTTCATAACCACCTCTCACCTCTCTAATGCCAAAGAAGACCAAGAGTCTAAGGGAGATCTACCAAAATGAAAGGTATGATGAAGATTTTGATGAGAGTGTGAAGTTTGCATTGTTTTCTCATAGTGATCCAATTTATTTTGAGGAAGCTGTGAAAGAGGATAAATGGTGTGAGGCCATGGATGAGGAGATAGATGCAATAGAGAGCAACAACAAATGGGAGTTTTCCTCCCAACAAGCAAGTTATTGGGGTGAAATGGGTCTACAAGACCAAATGTAATGTCAAAGGAAGAATAGAAAGGCATAAGGAAAGATTAGCTGTCAAGGTGTATAAACAATAGTTTGGGAGAGATTATAATGAGACATTTTCCCATGTTGCAAGAATGGAAATCATGTGGGTAGTCATAGCAATCGCAGCCCAACACATGTGGAAGGCATTTCAAATGGATGTGAAGTTCACCTTCTTTAATGGAGTGTTGAAAGTAGAGGTTTATGTGGAGTAGCCTTTCAAATATGAAGTTCAGGGTCAAGAACACAAGGTGTATATGCTGAAGAAAGCTCTTTATGGGCTGAAACAAGCTCCACAGGCATGGTACAATAGGATTGACTCATATTTGATGAGCAATGGCTTTAGCAAAAGCGATGGTGAGCCCACTCTTTACATCAAGAAAATGGTAAGGTTTTAATTGTTGTCTTGTATGTAGATGATTTAGTTTTCACTGGGGATGATGATTTCCTCATTGTTGATTTTAAAGAGGCCATGAAAAGAGAGTTTGAAATGACAAATTTAGGTCTCTTAAGATTTTTTCTAGGAATAGAAGTAAAACAAATGCATGATGGTATACTTATCTCTCAAGAAAAATATGCAAATGAGATCTTGAAGAGATTTAGGATGCTTGAAAGAAAGCTTTCCCCCACTCCAATAGCCATAGGTATAAAGTTGAGCAAGGAAAATTATAGTAGCAATGTGGATCCGACCCTATTTAAGAGTTTGGTTGATAGCTTAATGTATTTAACTACAAGTAGGCCTGATATAATGCACAATGTGAGTCTTATTTCCAAGTTTATGGAGACTCCACGAGACGCCCATTGGAAAGTAGGTAAAAGAATCCTGAGGTATGTGAAAGGAACCAAAGGATATGGCATTTTGTACACAACAACAAATGAGTTTGGGCTGGTTGGATACATGGACAGTGATTGGGTAGTAAGTTTGGATGATAGGAAGAACACATCGGGCTATGTGTTTCATCTGGGTTCGGGAGTCATTTCATGGGCTTCCAAGAAACAACCTATAGTTTCCCTATCTACAACAGAGGCTGAGTATATATCAGCAAATGCAGCAACATGTCAAGCTATTTGGCTAAGAAGAATCTTGGAAGATTTGAAGGAAGAACAAGAGGATGGAACAATAATCTTTTGTGACAATGTTTCATCAATAGCCTTGATGAAACATATTGTGTCTCATGGAAGAAGAAAGCACATTGAAATTAGGTATTATTTTATTAGAGAATTGGTTGAGAATGGTGAAATTAAAATGTCATTTTGCAGGTTTGAGCAACATCTAGTAGACATATTCACCAAGCCTTTGAGTAGGGATAGTTTTGAGCACCTAAGAACCAGATTGGGCATTGTTGTTCTAGATTAGGATTGATCTTATTCATCAGCTTAGGACCAAGGGGGATTGTTGGAAAATTGAATGCTCTTGAGCCTCTTGCTCACATTAGATTCCCTTGTTCACCTACCCATCAGGAGCCCCCAATTTCACCGACATTTTTTGGGATCTTCATCCCTGCAACTCCTCACAGCCACTAAAGTAAATGTGGTAGCTCATTTTGAATTCCAAACTAATGCTTGTAGGTAATTTTGAATTTGAGAGGGAATTTTTTTTAAGAAAAAAAGGAATGAAGGCAGTTTATTCAAAAAATTCAATTGGATGAATTCCTAAGTAGCAACAAACTGTGTAGAGGAATGTTTTTTTTGTTCTCTATGTGATTTGGAGAAATTTATGAGCAATAATAGTTGTATGTGTATTTTTTATGTGAGTAGTGATTGCTCCTGAAGAGCTCTATGTAGCTCCTGCCAGTGAGCTCCTAGTAGCTCCTAAAGTTGTCTATTTTGGTTGAGCAGCTAATGAAGCTCCTAGCAGATTATGATTTGTAGCTTAGAATTAGCTTTCAATAGTTTAAGTTTTCTCTTTCCAATATTGTTCATTTCTAGTTATTGAATAGAAAACAAAGTTGCATGTCTCCAAGTTTATTCCACAATTTAATTTGTGTATTTCCAATTTGGCTAGAAAATGGAGCAGTAACTCTGTGGCTTTCATTTTGTTTAAAAAATATGACATTGTTGTCCTGCTTTCTTGAGTTTATTAGAACATACTTTTGATAAACTAATTCCCCACAAATTGTATCACATAATATTTAGATCAATAGATTGTTGTTGGCAATGAGGACAATAGTGACAATGATGATGATGAGGATGAGGATCGAAAAATGGCAATGGGCAAGACAAAGGAAATGCTTTGGGTAGATTATTCTATTGGGGTTGGAAAGAATCATGGACATTAAGTAATTCCCCACAAACTATATCACATAATCTGGGATCAAGAGATTGTTGTTGGAAATGAGGACAATGGTGACAATGATGATGATGGTGATGAGGACAATAGTGACAATGATGATGTTGGTGATGAGGATTGGAAAATGGCAGTGGGAAAAGAAAAGGAAATGCTTTGGGTAGGTTATCGTATTGGGGCTGGCAAGCATTTTGGGCATTCTTCATATGGATATAATCCCAAGTGTGCAACTAGTATTGCTCAATACAAGATCATCTCTAAGATCATCTCTATAATTATGTGTATAGAGGAAGGATTGATAAGAATAGGATTGAAATTTTCCTTGTGGGAGGAGTCTGAAAATTTGAGTAGGCAAGCTCTTCTCTGATCCAATATGTGTTGAAGGTGAACAATATGAACAAGTTTCCATTCAAATCATGACACAAGATTAGTATTCCCTTCTCCATTGCATAGGTTGCTTCTAAAGTGTTCATTAAATTGTTTTTATCATCATATGAATCTTTGTTTCACTTATACAGTCATTCTTGGCATGATGGGATTTCTTCAGACGTCAGAAATCTTGAGATGTACTGCTTTTTTTCAGGATTTCACACCATTTTGCATTACAAAAGGACATATTAAAAGTGGATGCAGGGCTAAAACCTCGAATCACTAAATTATTAAAAAATGTTTCCCCCTCTGAGAGGCATAACATTTTGTCAAAAACTAAGTAGTCTAAGCAATATGGTCTTCTTATGAATCCTCAAAAGACAACACCAATCGCCAAAATTTAAATCGCAATGTTGGAGGAGTGTTGAGACATCTGATGTGGGTTTGTAAGGAGAAAATAAATAATCGTCTTAAACTTATTGTTTGCAATATACCCAAAACATACAAGCATCATCTATATATTTTTGTCGTGAAGCTTTGTGAATTAAACTTGGATATTTGGTTCTAGAGAATTTCATAATGGTGATTGTAAAAGAGAAAGGAAACTTTGAGGCATTTAAATTGACCTCTTCAATAAGTTCAAGTTATCCAACCTCTCAGATGTTTTATGCCAAAGGCTCTACAATTAGTGTTGGTGTTAATCTATTAATTCTTATACTAAAGATTACAAAGTGGGTAATGTGATAAAAGAATATTATCTTTCCTTCATTCTTAAAATTAAAAGTTTTTTCTAACCTTTGGTAAATGTGCAATATCTAGGGGGCATGCAATGACTTGCTTCTTATGGAAATGAGTCTTGAATCTTTCACATCACTTCAAAAGAGATTTATATTGTTTTTAAAAGATAATGAACATTAGTTTATGTAATTAGTTTGTATACACCTAAAAATGGTCACATTATAATAAGTCTGGTAATTAATTAAATACAAGGTATTTAGTTAAATCTCTAATTCAATCTACATATAAATAAATTTAATTATTTATTTTCTAATTCTTCTTAATTAAATAAGTTTAATTACTTATTTAATTTAATCACTTTTCCAATTCTTCTTAATTAAATTAAATAAGCTTTACAATTTATTTAATTTAATTATCACATTGCTTTATTTTGAATAAAGTAAATATTCTTCCTTTTTCCAAAATCATGAAATCATCTTTAAATCTTCTAAAAATCACATTGCTTTATTTTAAATAAAGTAAATATTCTTCTTTTTTTCCAAAATCATAAAATCATCCTTAAATCTTCTAAATATTCTTCTTTTTTCCAAAATCATGAAATCATCTTTAAAATCTTCTAAAAAAGCCATCTCACAGATAATTAAATATTTTTCAATATTTAATTAGAAACTTCTTATCCACATTTCACACATAATTAAATATTTTTCAATATTTAATTAGAAACTTCCAAAACCACATGTCACATGAAATTAAATAATTTTATTATTTAATTAATGAATTATCCTCAACTACAAAACCAACTCATAACTAAACTTGAAAAATGGCAAGTTGCCTTTATTTTTGAGTGAAAGGTTTTGTGGGAAGGAAACATCTTCCTTTGTTTTCTCTAGCTTCCATCTTTCTCTCCAACTTCTCCATCTCTTACAGTTTATCTTACCAAACTGAATCTCAACCATTGATCTTTGCCAACTAATCTTTTGTCTTCAAAACTCTATAAATCTAACCTTTCACAAGCCATTTGCATTGAATCTTCAGACATCCTTATGCTTTCAAAACCATTCTTCTATCTTCTATCCATTTCCATTTATCATCTTCATCAGGTCGTTATGCTGCAGAATTGAGCAACCAACATTCTTCCAACAATCAACCTTCAAAATCTTGCATTCTTATGCAGGTGGAGAAGAGCCATGGAGATCAATCAAGTCTAGTTTGAAAATTGGTTTACATGTATCTTTTATTTATTTGCATTTTCATTCTAGTTTTTGCTTCATGGTGCTTGATAGGATTTAATTATTTTATTGTTTTCAACACATATAAACCTTTGGATTTTTCCCTATCTACATAGTTAACTATAATCTATAATTATCTATAACAAAAAATTAATTGCATAGACTAATTCTTATTATCCTTCCTTCTCTTTCATAATGAACATTGAAGAAAATGATTATTCTATCATTTCTCCCTCATAAAGGACATTTGGTATAAAAACTTTAAAATATGTACTATAACACATTCTTGACTTAGGCCCTATCCTTGGCCATCTCCATAAAATGGTGAATATGCATTCATCAATAACCAATGTAATCACTTTGCAATTGAGGATGATCAACCTAAATTGACCATTGTGAGTCACCCTATTGTTAGTGTAATTAATATTTAATTACACTTGCATAACTTTACTTAGGTAATATTTTAATTCCTAGGCTAATTATTCTCATCCTTATCTTGTTGAGCTATCTTGTTGCTCAAGATAAGATTAGGGTTATGCATATTTTACTTTTATAAAGAAAATCATTCTCATGTAATTATGAATTCCTGAATAATAATATTTTGCACATCTTTTTGCAATAGCTTTTCTTTTTCTATTTTTCTCTTCTGTGGAAGGCTTTTCTGGTTTGCATGTCTGGTCTTGGTTTCTAGCATGGTATCAGAGCCTTGATTTTGCAGCCCCTTCTCAAATTTTTTGGAGAAATACATTATAGAGCATGTTCAAGGTTCCTTAAGGGTTTCATTCCTTGAGTATATTTATTGTGCATCTTGGATCAGATCAGGGTTTTCCATTGGATTCAGAGCACTGGAAAAGTTCATAAATGGCTTTTATTTCACTAATTTTGGTCATCATTGAAGAGATCCATGAGGGTTTCAAGCTCAGTGATTTTTTTTGAGAGATCTAGGGGTCGCCTAATTTTCTGGGCACTTTGGGCCAAAACGGACCTCATCGTCGGATTCGCAGCACCCAAAAACCCTTATTTTCATACAAAATTTTTCTAGTATATAAGAGCTTCGCCACTCGAGCTCCACCGGGCGGCCACTGCAGCACCACCCAGATCAGCCTTGCCACTAGCAGCCCACTCTTGCACAACCGCCGACTGTTTCAGCAGTTGTGGGCTCCAAAACTGCCCAATAAGGTCCTCTCGCAGCCCCTCGTGGGCTAAAATTAAAGCCCCGGTCAGCCGGGTGAACCAAGGAGCTGGCGGCAAGGTCTCGGGGCTGAAGCCCTTTGGTCTTCCGACATAGGACCGGTTGTGCTAAGGTGTCGACGGGTTACGATAGCCTCGTCCCCCATGTGACCGCGGTTATTGCACATGCCTGGCAGTGGCCGACAGGCAATGATGATGCAGGAGTCACTGGTAGCTGGCTGATCTGGTGGCACTACGCGGCCGCTCGATGGAGCCTAGGTGGCGAAGCCCTTCTATACTGGCCACGCAAAACTTTAATCAATTTTTTTTTAAAAAAATTGTTATTTTTTTTAAATTGTGCCTCGAAAAATGTGTCTTGGGGCATATGTCATTTTTTCCAAATGAGATATCATCAGAATGTTGGTTTGATGCTCTACGCAATGGTGTAGGTATGATTTTTTGGTTTTTCTTTTTGGATGCCTTTTTCAGCCCTGGAAGTCAAAAGTTGTTGCTTTCACTCTGGGAGACATATCTTTTGACTCGCTTATCCATTTTTCACCATTTTTGCAGCGTTGGAAAGCTGGTTAAGTCTTCTACACAGATATGAGGTTTATTTTTATTTTATATTTATGTATATTAACATTCTCTCCTTTTACAATCGTTGGATTATTGTAATAAATGAACTGAGATAAAGTTCCATTAGGGGGGTTTCTTGCATAATAATTTGATTAGAGTGTGCATGCACTTTGATCTCCATCTTGTTTTGATGGAAACTCACATAGGTTGTAGCTGGTTTCTTAGTTTCTTTTGGCCACATTTTTTCTCTTAGCTTGACACATATTAGATTCACATCGGTTCACACTTTAGATTGAGAGCTTATGGTTATTGATCCACATTGGTTCAAATCCTTCTGAGTTTGAGGGCCATGTTTTTATGGTTAATGTTCCAAATTCTTTATGGTACTTGTTCCCATAATGGAAGAGTTTTAATCATAGTTTGGCATCAGCATCGAGATACACAATTTCTATATTCTGTCATCATTTCATCTACTGTTGCTTCACAGATTCCAAGATTGTTCTAGTTTGTGAGTTTTCTAGTGTTCCGTGGCATCAAATCTACTATCACATTATTATGATTTCACCTGAGTCCTTCAATGACTCTCATTTGGTTTCTTGTAGACAAAAGTATCTTTCCTTTCTTGTCGTATTGCAATTCCAGTGTTACTCCATAGTGTTCTTCCAATGCTTCTTTGCAACAATCATCTCATTGTAGGGGGTTTTGTCCCACTTGGTTTTCCTTCTCTACCTCATTATTGCATTTGTACATGGGTACCTGATCAGACCTTGTTGTTGAGACCCATTCATGCTTTCTTGTATTCATCTTAGTTTTAGGTGCATATTTTTTTAGTCTCCCTAAGATGCACTTATGGGGGGGTGTTAGTGTAATTAATATTTAATTACATTTGCATAACTTTATTTAGGTAATATTTTAATTCCTAGGTTAATTATTCTCATCCTTATCTTGTTGAGCTATATTTTTGCTCAAGATAAGATTAGGGTTATGCATACTTTGTTTTTATAAAACAAATAATTCTCATGTAATTATGAATTCTTGAATAATAATATTTTGCACATCTTTTTGCAATAGCTTGCTTTTTTCTCTATTTTTCTCTCTTGCTAAAGTGAAGGCTTTTTGGTTTGCATGTCTAATCTTGTTTTCTAACACCTATTGGTGTTCACTAAAATAAAATATGATTAAACTATAGTTGAACATGAATCACTCTCACATATTGATGGTCACTTCCAAATCATGACAATGCATGGTCATCTCATCTCTATCTACATTGTCCAAAACTTTGCAATCTAGAATCTAAAAATATTATTTAAATTGGATATCATTAATACTATGACATATCTTATTTCCTTTCCAAAAATTTGTAAAATTTAGGACCAAAAAATGTCCAAAGCTATCACCAACAACTTACGAAAAATATAAAGTAAACCAACAATTCCACAACATCAATAAATTTGTAAAAAATTGAAGTCTATATCACTCATCTCTCTAAAGTCTCCACTCAAATTTTTCATACACATACCAATAAATGTCCCTTCTACAAGGAAAGCACACTACAATTACATTAGCATCATTAGAGTAAACCATAAAAATTTAGACTTGAAGGAATCTTGAACATAAAGGGAATCCATAACAATCTGAAGAAGAGCATAATCTTTTTTATCATCACCAATATTATTCTCAACAACATTGTCATCACCAATAACATTACCAACATCATTTTCATCACCAATAGTAGCTTCAATATAATCAACATAGCCTTGTTTGGAACATTTAGCTCAATCTCCATAAAAGTTGTCAGAACTATAATATCTTTAGAACCATTTGATGTCTCCCTTGGCATTGGTTCAAATAAAGTGTTATTAACACAAATATAGGATTTTCATTTTTCTTCTAAAAAATATGAGAAGAATCATGAGTATATTGACCACATAAAACACAAGGGTGTAGATCAAAAAAAGAAAGTGATGTATCACCATAACACGAACAACATGAATATAATTTTGATTGAACCAATTTGACATTGGTAGAGGAAGATTCAACATGGCATGCATTCATAAGTCCTCTAGATACAAATTTGATGGGTAAGTGTGCGTGATCATCATGGAAAAAGCCCTTAAGTGGCAAAAAACTGTAAAAATTAAAGTATTAGGAAACTTGATGTAAAAAATTTGAATAAGTTATCTATATTATTTCAAAAATATGTAAGAATATAATTTGTAGAAAATTGAATGTAGTTTCTAAACTACTAGGTTTATTTAAAAATAAATAAAATCTATTTATGAAAATTTGAAATTTCAAATGCGTGAGTACTTAAATTTGCGGAAAAATACATGGTGGTGTCTGACCACCATAACCATAATAAAAATATAATATTTTTATAAGATTTTTAGATATAAGTAGAGGACCTATGTCCGGATGTGATGCATATTTTTTTGTATTTTTTTTCCATGTAAATAATTAATTATGAATTTTTTTATTACAACTTTTTAAAAATATAAAAAATCAGATGTCTAACCACCTTAACTTGGTCAAAACTTCATGAAATTTAATTTTCTTTTTAACTTATAGTATGTGAAGCATATAATGTGACATGTTTTGATTAAAAAAAATGTGATACCGCTTTTTGAAATTTATAGATGTTTTTCAATCCCGCCTCATCGGACAAAGACTTTAGTCGTAATTCTAATAGAAAATAAATAATAATTATTTATTAAATTCAAATTAAAGCATAATTTATGTTGGTGGAAAGCTGAGAATCTCCCCTAAAACCCTTTTCATCAATTTGATAAATAAAGTCATCACCACATACCCTACAATACCCATAATATTGCCACTTTTTGGCCATGATCCCTCGCATTACACCGCGTCAAATACTTTGGAACATAAGACCCAACAATACACTTATAACCAAAACCACATTTTCCTTTATTTATTTTCTAAGACTAATATACTCTCACTATAATAGCTATGATCTGAAATGTAAACAAAACAAACTAGTAAGAAATTTCTTATTCAGACAAATAAAAAATCTATATAGAGCTCACAAAAGAGATCAAAACAACACAATAACATTAAAATCAACGTAAAATGTTACCCTTGACTTTATAGCATTTTGGCAAGAGGGAATGGATGTTCAAGATCTAATGGCAAGATCAACAGTGGAGGATGGCTAAGAGGATTTCTCTAGGATCAATGATAGGATGGAGGGTGGATATGGAGGTTATTATATTTTGAATGGCTAAGATGATCTTACTAAATTTAGTAAGTGGTTGTGACCATGATGGAAATAACAGACATGTGCATATAGGAGGGATATATTCTTGAGATGGGTTGAGAGAATAATGGAACCATAAGGAATAGTGCTCCTATATGTCCTTTATTCTTGGAATATGTTGAAAGAATATAGGAATAAATATTATTTAAGTATTTTAGCCATGTGTGTGATGGATAATGGGTGGATAATTATGATAATTATTTATTATTGTGAGGTGAGATGGACAAAATGGATTAATTAAATAATTAAGTGTAGAAGACCTTAGATAAAAGGGACTTGTCTAGGTGATAGGGACTAAGCCTAGGTAAAGAAATTGACTAAGTGATGGACTTGATTGATTAGGACTAAGAACACTAGGGAAATATTTAGGTTTCTACATTTCTCCCCTCTTCGATACAATTTCGTAACTAAGTGGTATTTTTTCAAAGAAAAATAAAATTTAGGGTAAGATGAAGTGAAGCTTTCATGGAAAGTTGCCTTGATCAGTTAGGGATGATGATAGAAGTGATCCCCCCTAAAGAGAGTTTTTGGAAAAAAATGGAGCTCAAGAGATCTCTTGAAAAGACAAAGGATGATAAAAATATGTGTCATGATGTATAAATATGTCTTGAGAGAAATCATATTGAGATGATATACATTGCATGAAGACATGTTAGATGATGAATAAGGACTGGACATTTGGATTCATTTTGTTGAGATGATTGGATGATAAGACTCTAAATTACATGGATGTACTTGTAAGATGATGAAATCTTAGAAGGAAGTAAGGCAACAAGATGACACATTATTTTTGAATTGGATAAATGATGATAAAGGATAAAAATAGATGATGGATACATGTTGTTATAGTAACTTCATTTGTAAGACATGTTTTATTTTATTGTAGCACTTAGCATTATTCATCATAATATATTGGATCATGATGACGATGCACCATGTGTTTATGAATTGAAACAAAAAAATAAGTTATAAATCACATAGTGATCCAAGTGATATTTTTTCATTAGCATGCCATCATATGAATGATGAAGGGGACCATGATGTTGTGATGGATGGAGAACTAAGACTATAGGCAACAAATAAACGCAACCTCAAATAGAATAGGAATAAAAAACATGCATTAAACACAAGTTGGCATCCAATAACATATTGAAGCCAAGGGTGTATGGGAAGATGGGATTAGATGGATTAGTGAGGAACCAAGGATTAGCAATAAGGATTGGATTAGATTTTTTGCATATTCAAGCTATGCACATTATATCTTTTGATGATGATAAT
>VDFB02193867.1:733104248-733132598 GCA_007258455.2 Sequoia sempervirens
TGAGGAGTTTCAAAGACTTTGCATGAGGTCCAATCTCACAGAGGATGAAAGTATCGAGGTGGCAAGGTATCTCAACAGTTTGAAGTGGAACATTCAAGAGGAGATGGTTCTCTTAAGCCCCAAAATAGTGCACCAATGTTATCAATTGGCATTAAAGATTGAAGAGAGGAGTAAGGGGAAGCAAGATCAGACTTCTAAGGGCAGAGGCAAAGGTAGCGATCAAAGAGATCAAAGAGGACAGCGTGGTGGCTACCAGGGTAGAGGCAATGACCAAAGAAACCAAGGAGAGTCAAAACTCACAGAGCATGGAGGTGAAACATGTATAAGAGGTGGACATAACCAGGGTAGAGGACCTCAAGGAGGTTCAAATATAGGAAGAGGAGCAGGCAGGCAGGAGCCTTTCCTTGTATGTACCTGCTCTAGGCCTTTCCTTGTAAGACCTCCTTGGTGCTTTGCTTCACCAATCTAACCTATAGGTCCCTACTCATGACTAGGTGCCCTTGGTTTGTCTGACCAACCCCTCTTCTATCATTCATCAAGATCATGCATTGACCTTCTTGCCCCTCCTAAAGTTTGGACCACATCCATTACCTCCACATAAAACTGGACATCCTTGGTCTTCATGGTTCCCACATCGTGATATGGTTATGCAAATGAAAATGAAGAAAAGTAATCATCTCCTTATCCATTGGCTGGAAGAATGTATGCTTAATGTTTTGATACATGATATCAACTCTCTCTTTTGCTCTCATGGTTGAATATCAAAATCCAGTATGGTGGGCCTCTAGAATTCTAGTCATCTTTCTTCCTCTTCCACCAAATGTTGTCCTGATCCACATGTGTGCTAGCCTAATTGGCTTTGTTTTTGAAAGCTGAAGTTTCTCTTGAGTCACCAGTGTAGCTCTCTCTACCTTTCCAAACTCTTTCATTGCTACAAATTGTCTTTGGGATTTAGTCATTTGTACCACATGGTTGATGTGCTTTGAATCCTTGTGCATCCTAAGGGTTCAGAAATATGGGGCCTTAGATGAAAGAAAAAGTAATGTTTTTCTTTTTCTTTTTATGTGAGGCGTAGTAGTGAGATAAAAAGAGGACTGTATAGAAAAAATGAAAAAAGACAAAAATTAAGGACCATACTATATCACCTACATGCTAGCTAACAAGGACATGAATGCTTGACGTTTGGGTATAAATAGGAATTGTGCAGGTATGTTTGAGGAATATATAAGGAGTGAAGAATTCAATGGGATCAAATTGAGTGTCAAATGTTTTCCCACAAAAAGATCTCCCACACCCTATTAGGGAATTTAATCATTTCTAAGCATTTTCCGCGTCCTATGGGAAAGTTTGAGGAGGCTCCAATAGTTTAGAGTTTAATGAGTAATTATAACTTCTTTCCATGCAATCATGATTAGTTAGAGAACATATAGGGAAACTTGATGAGCTATACAACAAATGAAGAGAATATAGGGTATTTTGACCTAGTCTTAAGCATCTCCAAGCGTCTAGGAGATATTGAAGGAGTCTTGGCTGATAGATAGGGTCGAGGATAGAAATTTTATTTTTGGTTACATTGACATCATGTAGGACATCCATCGTCTTATTCTTAGTTACGTTGACATCACAAAAAATTATATAGGATGGAGTAGAATGTAGCTCTACCTTTGTCAGTTCCATGTTAAATTTTTATTATATATAGCTTGCTAGTGTTGGAATTCTAAGACAAACAATCATGGTAGGACCATTCTTAAAAGATTTCAAATAATAGCCTAGTGAACCCATATACTCTTATGACTATATATACACAAATTTAGATTAAACTTAGAATTCATTAACTTTAAGTTCTATTTATTCTATATTACCTCAGTGAAAGTTTGATCAAATCTACTTGCACTCAGAGGTGTTTCCTTGAAACCTCCAACAACACCCTATTCAACATCCAAAATCACATATTAAAATACCATTCGTAAAAAAATGCTATTAACATATGTAATCGATTTATAATTGTTTACTAACTTTACATACCCCACTGATAGGTGTACTGCATAAATAAGTAGATTATTTGGTGTACGAGAGTCAACAGCATGACCCTACAATTTTATTAAAATAATAAAACTAAATTAGTTAATCTTGCATTTGAAAATTAAAATTTATTAAACTAAATTCAATGAACATGTTCAATTTTACACATTTATCGATACCATATGCATCATGCAGAATGTCAGCCGCCCTCTCCATCCCTGTAGATGCATACAGATCAGGCTGCGTAGAAGTATATGGATCCTATGTAGCACCCTCCTGAGGGCCGGTAGGGTCATACGAACAAGTGGCTCCACAAGATCGACACACATGGCCTCGAAGGCCACCACCTGAAGACTCCCCTGGATTGCGCTGCACAATGGGGCTAGTGTGGTGGATGACACTCCGAGTCAAGGATGTGATCGCTTGCAAAGTCTCTACATCAGCACTCTCCTTTGCAACTACCGACATCGCAATCTGCTCACGAGGCAGCCTAGCGAGAGGTCATCTCCCCTGTCGTGTAGGATCCGGCTGTGCACTAGGCCTATCCTGTACTGACCCCCGCCTCCTCCTGGAAACTCCTTCCTTATCCAAAATAGTTTTGGGATTTGAGTTCAATACAAACTCAGGTATAATTTTTCTAAAAAGAAATATTGGGGACTTCCCGCGGTTATTTACTTGCGGTGGGTAATCCAGACCATATACTGTATCCTTAAAATGGTTCCTAATCTCGTGAGTGGCACCAATGGATAGGAAACCTCTTTGCATTGAGGGTAGAGATTTTTGATTTGTTCTAGAATTCGATTATGAATAGAGCACAAATCGCCTTTAGTAATCTTTAAATCTTTAACTTGTTTATGTGATAATTTATCTGCATAATATGCCCTTGATGTTTGCCTCCTATTTTGCCATCCAGATATTTGTTGGGTAATTGCATCCACATTTTTTAACAAATCCTTCAATGAATCTGCTAGATGTATCCTTTCTGTGGTTGAAGAATTTTGATCACTCAACCTACTAATAAGATCTTCAACTTCTTTTTTGTTGTTTTCAATTTCACTCCTCAAATTTTCTTGAGTGCCAGGAGGGTATTGAGAGAATGGTGGGGCAGGTTGATTTTGTTGTTGAGGTTGATTTTGTTGAGGTTGATTTGGTTGAGGATTTTCCTCCTATTGTTGAGGATTTCCTACAAATTAAAAAAAAAATCATTCATTTCTAAACTAGAACAAACAAAATCAATTTAAAACAAAAAAATTCATTAGAAATACCAAACAAAACTTACCTCTTGCATCTCTTCGGCGTCGGGGTGCCATATTTGTGAAGAAAATTGAACTCAAGTTGATCAAGTGTCAAGAAGTCACCTCCTCAACAACGCGAGCGCGTAGTGCAGGGTTTTTGGCCGCGGGCAGAAATGGAAATCAGAAAAACAGAAGCTAAGAAGGAATGGCTCCTTTTGCTTTTAAAAATAAAACGCGTTCGCGTTAAAACGCGAACGCGTTTTGTCTTATTTTTCACTTTTGTGGCCACAAAAGTGCGACCATCTTGGTGCACTTGCCCCATAGTCCTTTCCCTTTTCCACCATTTCATAGGATGCATGAATTGTTGTAGCTGACACTAAATCCTCTTTGTTTGTGTAATATATCTTATATCCTATGAAATTTTTTTCATATCTTACTGTAGGATTTCAGATAGTGTTCATAGTGTGATATCTTTGATCAAATGTAGCTCCATTTAACTCCATTACGTCCTTGTTCTTCATAGATTTCAACACCAGTCCAGGTTTGATGGCACATAGTCCAATAATCTCCCTTATGAATTCCTTTGATATCAAACCAAGCATGTTAGTTCATATGAATTTTCCATGCACTCTACGTAATTCCATTCTTACAAATGTAGTTTCATCATCATAAATGAAGCATTGAAAACATTACCAAATGTCTAGTTTCTTCTTCACTAGGATTTTATACTTTGGCTTAACTTTGTAATCATCTCTAATCAATTGGTTTTTCCACAAGTATGTAAATCTTATGTGGTTATACTCTTCCATTTTACTGTGGATGTATTCCCTAATATCTCCTATAGGGAAAACCCTATATCGAATGCTCGAAAAAGCTCCAAGTTGGTCATTCTCAAATATTTTCATGGGGAATTTCTTAAATTTCAGTTGGGGTTTCTCTCTCACATTCACTATAGTAGGTGTATCCATTTCTATTAAATTCAAATGTTTCAAAAATAAAATTCTATTTTAGCTTTAGACAATGGTAAATACCTTTTTCTCGCTTAATCAAAACTAGGATTTGGATGCTCTACTTCACAAATCACCTTTGAACTCTTGAATTCACTTTAACATGCTCTAATCACTCTAAATTCACAAAATTGAATGAAATTGATTAAGAGTAGGTACAAATAGCCCTTCGATTTAGACCTAGTTCACATTCAATGCACCAAACAATAAAGATAATAAAACCTTTCTCTATGCAACAGTAAATTCTAAATCACTCTGCAAACCTTTGCATTTGCATATTTTCTTTTGAAATATTCTCCAAAAGATCATTACTGTCCATTTTTATCACATATCTTTGTGCCAAGCTATGGAACCATATATCAGTAGGGGGGTTGTTTTATTATTTGTTATTGCTCCCCCTAAGAAAATTCCTAGGTTCAATTCCTGAAGGAATTATCTACATCAGATGATGGTACAGATTCATTTATAGTCTTCGATTCTTCCTTTCTCTTAGGATCCTCTTTATTTCTCTAGATCCTTTTCATTTCCTTCTTTACTTCAACTAGATCAATCTTTTAACAGGTTCATTTCCTTTTACTAGATTATCCTTCCTTGTGATTCTACTTTTTTAGAATTTAGCCATATGTCCAAGTCTATTGCAATTGTGACATACAACATTCCTTTGAACAACAATCCTTCCATTCATCATGGATCTGCATTGATTAGCCTTGTATCCAAACCCATGGCATGTAAAATAGTAACCATTGAAATGTTGAATCATTCTACCATTGTTATATGCATTCATCTTTTGACTTCTACATTCATTTGCTCTATGTCCAAAATTATTGCAAGTATAGCAAATAACATTAAAGGATGGATACCTTTAAGCATTTGGTTGTTTGATCGAAGGTATTCTACCATTGTTTCTTTGATTTTGAAAAATTCCATCGTTGTTCTTGTCTTTAGTCTTCTCTAGTTCATTGATTTTCTTTGTATTAGGTATCTAGTATACTTTTGAGCTTTCTCCTTTTTCATGTACCAAACCACCTTTATCTTTAGATGCTTTCTAACCTACAATCAACTTATTGTAGAACTTGTCTTGAATTTTTCTTCATGACTTCTTTCCTTTTCTAGATCTAATCTTAGATTTACTACTACTTGTTCAGGCCTTGTGCATTCATTGGTTTTTCTTTTCACCATTGCATTCAGTTTAAATTCCTCAATTATTTTATTTTATTCCACTTGAACTTTCAGTTCGACGATGTTCTCATTTTCTTATTTCAATTGTTTATTGACCTCCTTATGCCTTTCTTTGAACTTCTTGATTTTCTCTCACTTTTTTATGAAGACATTTTCTTCTTTAATATTTTCCTTTAGATCTCTATTTTCATCTTTAATTTTGTCAAGATCTTCAAGAGAAACTTTGAGTTCTCCCTATTTTTCAAACATGCAATCTTCTTTAGTGTATCTAATAGTAGGAATCACTTTTGGAGAAATAGGAAACTTTCTATTAGCCAGGTGTTCAATCTTCAAGATCTTCCCAAAGCGGCCAAGCTTCTTCCAAGGAACCAAGCTTTGATACCAATTTTTGAACACACATAATATTGAGAGGTGGTGTGAATTATTATTCTATTAAACCATCCAATTACCAAAGCATACTTAACTACAATAACAAATGAAATCATGAAACACACATAACACACATAACACATGAACACCAATATTTTTATGTGAAAAAAAAAAATGGGAAAAACCACGGTGAGTATTAGCTCACAATATGTTATAACCTATTATAAGATATTATAGAAAGGCTCACTGCTAGGTGGAGTCACTATCCAAGAGAACTCACTATTCATAGAGAAAAGAAAAATAGAAAGAAGTGGCTTCATAGCCAATATTTGAACTAATACAAAGTGCATCTAACATATGTTGAATTCAATTCCTTTGAAGCTCCAAACACTAAATTAATAAACTTCATCCAACTCAGATTGGAAATCTCTACTCTGCTTTACATTCACACACATCTTATCAACTTTCTTAACTATGCAATATTTTGCATCATTGATTGTATTCAAATCATGTATACATCTAAAAATACATATCCACACACTCAAAACAACCTTGTATATATATAAAACTCCATAGCAAACACTAATTAGGTCAACCTGATTAGATGTAACCTTGAATCATAAAAAACATTCCTTATCAGCACCTAATTCAAATAAAAATTCCTTCACACCAAAAACTACATGTAATAAGTTGGCATGGACCTATACTAGCTCCTTGTTACATTCACATCACATATTTAATCTCTACAACACTTTAAATACATTATGTTGGCTAGGCATGGGACCGAGAAGAAAAAATACTTCAACTAATCATAACCATAAGACACATGGACCTTAAAATATCATGCCAACTGGAAAACACAATGCATTGACACTTGTTAAAATTCTTCCAAAACCACAAGGTCTAACTCAAATCCACAGAGGAGTACGAACCAATTGAGTCATATTCAATTCATAGAAAATTATGTAAACCTTACGTGTTGAACTTTTGTTACTTGTATCTTTCAAACCACTTACCCAAATCAGATGAAATTTTGAATTAAGATGCTACTAATGTCCATGAAAAACATATTATAATCACATAAGTAAATCTATATGGATGAACAAATGTAGAAAAATTATTGAAGGGCTCTGTGTACTGAAACTATCGATGTGGACACTTAGCAAAAGTACTTGACTGGGCTTGTGTGTGGATCAAACCCTCTTGCAAAATAACTCTTCTACACTCATCCTTAACATAATGTAGAAATCCATCATGTAGTGTTGGAATCAATGACAAATATTCTTCATTCTTTCAACAACAATTTGTCAAAAAATGATAAAAATAGGCCTCAAAATGCATAATTTAGTAAATTAGGGGGTCAATTAGGCTAAATAATTTAGGGGGAGCAAAATAGTGTGAAATTGTCAAGGGTGACAATTTTTTATGCTATAGTAAGGAACATGATTCAAGTGATTTAATTAGGAACTCAAAATAAATGCTATACATTTGATGACATATGTCCTTATCCCTTTGATAGGTTAATCATTATGGTACACTTCCTTCAAAATTTTAAATGCCTAAAATCGATAAATACAAAGGGAATGGTGATCCTAAAGAACACATCAAATAATTATATATAACATGTTAAGAAGTATCTTATAGTGACATATATTTCATGAGACTATTTCCTAGAAGTTTAGGAGGTTAGGTGTTGGAATGGCTTATTCACCTTCCACATGGCTCCATCACCATGTTTAATGAGTTAGCTAAAAAAAAATTGTACACTTCTCTTGCAACATTGAACATGAAAGCACCCTTTTGGACTTGTCCAAGAGTAAAAAATGAATGGTGAAATATTTTATTCCTTATTGCAATGATGAAGAAATCTTGCTAGTATATTCCCATGCCTTGTTCCTTAGAATTAATTGGTCACCATATTTGTGAAAAACTTAAATTAGGAAATGGGTTTACACCTACAATTACAATGTACTATATCTATTGATGAAATCTTAGAAAAGGTAGGTCATATAATAAGGCCATTATCACTAAAATATTGGTTAATATATAAAAGGAAACCAAAGCAAACAACAACAATCAGCCCAACAATAAAACTTGATTTTGGGACAAAAAAATCATAGTTAGCAATAGTGTATTTGATTCTAAAAATGTTCAAAATGTTGAACAAAAAATACCATAATCATTCCAAAATAATCAAAAGGTAAAATCTATCCAAAATAATTTTACTATCCCATAAGCACATCCCAAACAAAATAATAACCCCAAATGAAAATACACTCCATTTGGAGAGCATATAGAGGTAGTTTTCCTAAAACTTGTCCAAGAAAATATAGTCAAATACCTTATGACAAGACCATTTGAAAAAAAACTACCTAAACTTGTATGGTACATAGATAATATATATTTTAAATACCATAGGATCAAAGAGAATCCCATTGAAAAGTTTATGAAACTAAATAATTTCATTCAAGACCTCATTGATTGAGGTGAGATAGAAACCAAATTTTGTTCATATAACTCCTCAAAAGAACAATTGGGTATATATAATGAATCTTTCCCTAAAATTGGTGAAGGTAAATCCTTCATGTCTAACAAGACTCTCCCTTATAATTACACCAATAATTTCCATAGCTCTCCATCCTATGGTTTTATTATAGGTAGAGTTGAAGAGTGTCACTCTCATGTATCTATAATAACCATCAAGAGTTGTAATTGTGTATAACCACATACTAAGGTAGAGTAACTATATAAGGTGCTTCTTCCTCATCCACCCAATCATGTAACCAATATAACATCCTAGATCAACTTGGAAAAACCACTACTTAAATATTCATCCACAAGAATAAAATAAAAATTTCCCTCATAGATGGTGAAACAAGCTTTGAATATATGTACTTAAAAATTAATAAGATAATTGGTCTATTTTGAAAGTTTCATAGATCCTAAAAATGAAATTACCATCAAGGCATATGATGATGCTAACTATGAATTAAAAGGAACTATTAAGTTGCCTATCCAATTTGGCCATATTACAAAAATTTAGACCTTGATCTCCCTTTTAACATTTTCCTCAACTATCCACATGAATACATACCCTCCAAAATAAAGGGGAATGATGTTTTAATGTGATGTAGCTTGTTGCATGTTCCATTTCATATTTTAGTTATATAATTAGACATTTTCAATAAATGAATCCATATTTGCATGTGTGAAATTTGTGTTTTGTTTATTCTAGCTAACCCCTATTAATTGGTATTAGAGTGGGTTGTTTGTGAGTGGATAGATAGATTACCAAAGATTGAGGTTGTTTACCTAGGACTTGGAAGTTGTGTGTTTGAAGTTGAAAGTAGAATCTCATCAATTTGAGGTAGATTTTCATTAAATAGTTTCATAAAAAAATTACGATGAGAAATATAAGATGCCTCCACAAAGAAACCATGGTGGTAGGAGTGTCATAATGAAAAAAAAGGTTTAGAGCTCTACATAGGAAAATCAATGTAATCTAAGAGAAATTGCATGAAATCAAGAAAAAAATCAACTTTAGCAATATGGTTGATGAATATTCTTTCATTATTTTTTGGAAAAATTAAAACCCATTATATATTGTAATGGTGTGAATTTGCACCCCTAGGAAAATCCCATATTTACATTACCTCCTACCTTAGAAAATTAAATCTGATAATACAATCCTTATTTCTAACATCTTTCCCTATCCACTTGGCAGTTTTTTTGTGTGTTGATGTGGGATATTCTATTTGGGATGCTAGCATGACACGTGGACATCTGCATAATGTGTTGTCGTCCTGACAAGATTCCCACCTCTAGAATATGTAGAGGTGTTACACTTCTCCATTGGACATGAAGTGTAATGTTTCTTGCCCCTCGGACCGACTTCAAATGACCCTTTTTCCTCCATTATTCTCTTCAAATTAGTCCATTTCTTCATTCATTCTCAATTTTGGAACTCTCTTGATTACTCTTTCTCTCAAACACACTTTTACGTTCACTTCAAGTATCTCCACCTCTATTGAAGCTGCAAGTTGTGCTTTTGGTGGCTCATCCTCTTTATTGTTGCGACAATGTTAGCTTTGGAAAGATTGCAAGCTCGCTCCTTCCATTTTCCTTGAGAGAACGTGGTTGAGAAGGTGATATCCTTCCATTTAAACTCACCTTGCATTATCGTATTAATATTGTAGAATATTATGTTTGCTTAAATTTCTTTGAATTTCTATTTCTTTGTACTCTTCTTTATCATATTTCTACAATCATTGCTATCTGACTATCTATGAAGGTGGAAACACCAAATTGGGGTACTGACTAAGGAAATCCTCTAAACATAGCCCAAAATTTTCTCATTCTTATATGTGCAATTTATTTGTCAAGTGAAGCTCTTAAAGACCTCAAGAGTGAGTGCAAGATCATGGGGGTCCAAAAAGTGGTGATATGACAAAAAAGTGTTTGACGACTTTTTTTATCCAAATTTGATGAAACGAAAAGGGTTTATTGAGAAATTTTTCAACTTTCCAAAATATAAGATATGCCTTATTTGGAATTAAATAGATAATTATTAATAATTTTATGCATACATTCTAACTAAAGTCCTAATTGATAGGGTTATTGGAAAGGGTGATCCCACAATAGTGGTTTACAATTTTTGGCCAAACTGGACACTAAAATATTTTTTTCTAACTAAATCTTCACTTTCAGGCACCTATAGCGGCTAAACCGTGAGAAATTTGAAGATGGTGTAAACTAGAGTTTCATGACATTTTGTCTGTAGATTCTAAATTTATTTTTCTCAAAAAATTTGGAATAAGATTGCACCTCTTTTTCCATCTCCCTCAAAACTAGTTTTTTTTAGAAAACAACATTTTTAAGGAATGATGCTCACCATATAACACATAATTTTTTTTCCATGAAGCATAAAATTCTAATTCTTTCGAATTTAGATTTGTAACTCTGATATCTAGTGCTTCCACTTTGTTAGATAGTGTTTTATTGAATTATTTTTCCTTAATCAAGTTTTGAAGTCAAACTAATTACAATTTAGATATAGGCAAACCGTATAACGTGTAACTTTTTTTGTATGAATCGAAATTCTTTTTTTTTTGTTGGATAAATGACTTCAATATCTGATTCACTCATATTTTTCAAAAAAAAATTGATAATCTTCTATTTTTCCACATGTGCAGAACAGAGAGCTTGATTTTTGATGAAAAACCTACATTCACAAGAAATAAAAATAAAAATAATAATAAAATTAAATTTATTTAAAATTATACTTTTTGGGAAGCTTATAATAAGGAATACATAATTACAAAAAATAAATTTTAAATGAATTCATTTGATCCCCCAAAAGGTAAATTAAAAATGGTTTTTTATCAGCATTTTGATAGGTGTAAAGGAGACTCTGTTATAGGTATGGTTTAAAAATAGAGGGGTTCTATCCAAGGGGGTTTGATCTAAGGTAGTTTGATCAAACCCTCTTCAATTGGAATACTTTAAATGGAACTTTTTACTTGGCTTAAATCATTATATTTTCTAAAAATATGTGATTTTAGTAAAAGTCAAAGTCTCCTAGAAATTGTAAACTAGCTTTGTGGGATCACCTGAAAACATCTTTAATTCTTAAATGATTTCACATTTTTTGAATCTAAAAGATGCAACACATACTATGCTTCCCATACTATAGGATTAAAAAAAAGGAAAATTGAATTTCATAATTTTTTGACCAAGTTATGGTGGTCAGACAAAGAAGTTTTAATATTTTTGAAACATTTTAATTAAAAATTCATAAATAATTATTTACTTGCAAAAAAATTACAAAAAAACTATGGCACATCTAAGCATGTGTCCTCTAATTATATTTAAAGTTTCAAATAAATATATTATTTTTTTCTTGTACTTAGGTTGGTCAAACATAGACCTTCATTTTACTTTTTCCTAAAAATTTAGTACTACTACATTGAAATTTCAAATTTTCACCAAATATATTTACTTTTTTCTAAAAAATGAATATTATCTTAGAAACTGTACATTCAATTTTCTACAATTTTTTTCATACATATTTTTCAAATTATGTTAATAACTTATTCAAATTTTTATGTCAGGTTGCCTAACTCTATTTTCTTAATTTTCATTGCCACTTAAGGGTCTAGTTTGGACTGCCATGATCCTACACTGACCCTCAACTCATGAGTTCAAAGGTCCATTTCTACCACCTTTCTCTTGTCAAATTATAGCTTAATATTCTTAAAGTATTCTTCTTGTTGTGTTGTTATTTCTACACTCTTTTATCTCAGTAATAGCATAAAACTATATTGGTCAATCTGCCAGTTTCCTAGTGTTTATTTTTGTACTTTATGCTTTCTTTCATATGGATGCTAGCGAGGCACAAAAATTCCAATGCACTGTGTTGGATTCTATGTCTTACGCTATCGTCCTCTAGCAATGAGCTACTTAAGTTACAAACTAAACCTTGGGATTTGACTCATTTGATCCCCTAAGACATTTGGGTTAGCAGAAGGATAGTGATAGACTAGTTTTCCTTCCTTTTCAACCCCTCAAACCTTAAACCTTGCTAAATCATTCACCTAGCTTGAGGTAGATCAATGCAGCCTATTGTTCAAGGCCCTCTTATGACATGGGGCCTTGAGCAGCCGGTCCCCCTCCTCTACATATATGATGATGTCTAGTATTCAAACAAGTAATATTATTTATGATTGAACACATATTTCTATTTATAAATTAAATTTTAAGGAAAGGTTCATAAAAATGAAATGGTAGGTTTTAGTATTTTTTGTTAACTTGATTTTCTAAATTTTTTGAAAAAAATATATGTGGTCCCAATCTAAAAATAATTCTCTACACAATTAAAAAGAAAACATTTTTAATTAATTTATCTCAAATTATGTAATCCATGTATAAGGGTTTTTCAAAAATTTAAATTAGGGCCAATAAACAATTAATTAATATATATATATATATATATATATATATATATTTAAAATACCCTATACCCTCTAAGTCAAACTTCACCATAATACACATGGTCTTTCTCCTAAAGGAATTAGAAAAATAATTTATCTAGGTCAAATTATGCTAGTTCTACATGTGCATGTTTGGGTTAAAAAATATAAGACTTAAAGAAATCATTTATGTACATCCTATAAAAAAACTAACTTTTATTATTTAGTTATTACAATAAACTACATATTTGAAAACTAAACACAATGTCCTACATTTCATATTTTCTAGACCATCTCCAACTTTGAAGAACTTTGATTTTTAGGAAAAATACTTCCACTTTTAACCAAAAGTGGACCCGAATTCTTGCACTTACCCAACACATGAGGTTATAATAAGAAGAGACATTAACTTGATGCACTTCAATTCTTTTGAAACTAGTAGAGGTGATCCATATAAAGGCTACAAAAATAATAATTTTTAATTTTTAATTTCATGAAGAGCTAGAGAATGTTCAAGGATTCTACTTTAGAAAACCCCTAAAATTTACAACCATCAAGCACATAACACATAAATCCTATAAAAGAACCACCACATCCTAGATTGACAACAAAATTAAGGAAACCAACACAAAATATATAGGGATAATATGATCTCCATGTATAATTTAATGAAACACTTGATTTACAAGTATTTGAGAGTGATTTAATGCAACATATTGTATACTTCTAATAGATGTTGAATATGAACCATTAATTAAAAATCATATTTAGGAACTCACAAGCCTTTGATCAAGGAGAAGAGTGATTGAATGTAAGTTGATATTAAAAATGAAGTGCATGCCAAATGGATTAATAAACATGTGCAAATATCATTTATTGAAAAAATGATACACCTAAATAGAAGGTATGTATTATCATAGTACTTACTTGCATATGATCAAAATAACAACCATCAAATTTCCTAGAGAAATTGTACCAATCAGAAATAATTTATTTGTGCATCAATTAGATATAGAAACAACATTAATAAACAAATTTTTGGAGGAAAATTATAGGAAACAACCTAAATTATATGAAATTACATTGAGATTAAATTCAGTGGGAGTTTAGGTAGATCTACATAGCTAGTTAAATATTCTAATCTAAATTGAATAGGGAATGTTGATGACCAATGATCAACATCATGGTACTAATTTATTTTAAGTGTAAGTGTGATTTTATATGTAAGGAAGATACAACTACAAATTTATCTTTCAAGTGTAGAGTTATTTTACATGGTAGCATGTCAATTGAAGAATTAATATGGTTGACAAAAATACTACAAAATAATGAAATTACTTAAACCCAATGAATAGTGTTGAAATATTGTAGTCAAATTTATAGAAAAATAACAAAGAATTCAAGGTTCAATGAGAGAATTAAGAATATTGAAGTACATTATGATTTTTTCAGTAGACAAGTTAACAACATCCTATAGATGAAATACTATCCAATAGAAATGATGGTGGTAGATGCATCAAAAAGGCATTGTCAAAACATAAGTTTGGCATTTGTAACAATGGATTCAATGTGCAATAGTTTAGAAGAAAAATATTTGGTTTAAGTGGAAATGTTGTATAGAGAAAATCAATATTGCATATGAAAAAATATTAAATATAGAAAAAGCTAAATATTTATAATTTTTTCAATAATAAAATACATGTAAAATATTGTGTTCGATTGTAGTTAAATGACTTAAAATAGAATAAGTAGAAGCAGATTGAATCTTCTAAACTCTAAGAACAAGGTTCCATATAATCACTTAACTAATTTTGTTAACAAGAATTATTACGCAATGGCATCCAAAAATCTATGTAATTTTTTTGAAGGTGCATTTAAAATGAGTGGAAGTCATGTGCAACTATAGTAGATTTGATGAAACAAAAAAATCAAATAAATAAATAAATAATAAAAATAATTCAAATATTTGCATAAACTAAAAGAACAAATAAATAAATAAATAATATTTTTTATCGCAAAGAGAAGTCAAAGATTTGATCACAAAGATAAATCAATCAAAAAAGAAAATTAGAGAATGATAACTCTCAGCCTATTTTATATATATTAATATTTAATATATGTATGCTAGTAGTTAAATGAGTTAAAATAGAATAAGTAGAAGCAGATTGAGTCTAGACTCTAAGAACAAGATCTCAGATAATCATTTAACTATTTTTTTAACAAGATTTTTTTAGATAAAATCTAGAAACAAATGAAAAAATAGAAGACAATATATATAATATTATTGAAATTTTATGTTTAAAAGAAGATTGTAAAATATAGAGTTATACTAATTAAAAAATCACGAGTAAGATTTATTCATTCTAATTTTATAAGAGACAATGTAAGGGCCAGGGGTGAATAAGATATTTTTAAAAATATTTTATTTTTAGTTTGATTTCTTGCACAATATTCTGCTTTTTCATGTCAATGTTAGTTTTGGAGTTTTGCCTATGTTTTTTTACACTATCTCGTCTGCTCTTGTATACTATTCATCACACGCGAGGCCAACGATGTGCTTTCTAAGGTTATTTTTGCATTCAATGGTTTGACAATCATGCACAAACTAAACGTCGCCATCTACGCATGCAGCATCTCACTATTAATTTCATGAGTATTTTGATGGGAGATGGAGTATAACTGTATAGAGATGGTTTATCTCTCATAATACCCAACTGCAAACAATTTGCGAAAGCGTTTTAATAAGATCACAATCTATAGTTTCATAGACTAATGATTCAAATGCTGGTTTTGAAATCTATGAAGTTCTGATTATTGTTTCATTAGGGATTATAGCATGATGATTGCCAATGAACCCTACCAATTGAAATGCTTCTTAATAAGAAATCCCTGTTTGGAAATTAATGTCCAGGTTCTTTTACTGGAAATGCATCAGAAGGGTTATTCGCGTAGCACATTATTCAGTTATTGATTTTATGAAGCGATTCTCTGCGGTTCATATAGTAGGTGTGTGATAGTTTATGGAATTAACAGTGTACAATTTTCAATGGATGTTTTGGATCATTATCATTTGTGGTTTTGGATTTGATTGTATGTAGTTTTTTTGTATCGATGCTTTGGATCACAATATATGATCTATTATGGGATAGAGAGCTCGAGGAGATGTAAAATAGTTAGTTGTAGATTCAGTTTGTTTAAATAGAGAGGTTAGAGGGTGGCAAGAGAGACAGGTGGCGGGAGGTGAGGAGGGTTGCGGGGGGCAAGGGAGAGTGTTTTGGATCATATTCAATAATCTTTCATCAAAAAGAGGAGACTAATGATGGATTATTGGATCACTAAGTATGATTTGAAATGATTGAAAAGTATACACAATTAAATCCAAGAACTATCATACATCATTTTCAAACAAGTGCTACATAGTGGCGAGTACTTGCCTTCATAGTATTGTAATAAAAGTATTTGTTGTGAGGTAGATAAAAAAATGTGTCATTTAGTTGATAAATGATTTGACATGACATAGCAATTTAGAGGTAGGTGTTGATGTGGTTGTTATACATACAACATTATGCAGATAAAGATTTATTATTCAAACAAAAAAACCTATCTATCTTGAAAGAATCACCAAATTTTTGAATACGAGGTTAAGAAATTTGGCTATCCCAAGACTCGGGAATGTCAGGTCTTAACTCACTAGGATCGCTCAAGGTTCGTTGTGCAATTGTTGCTAAACATAAGACACATGTTGGTTTTCACAAATCTCTTTGACTCTGGACAATTCAGTAAAGTAAAGATCTTAACAAATAAATGTGCATTATCTTTTGAACTTCATTAATTCAAATCATTTCAAAGGAAAACTATAAATAATCAGATTTAAGAGCAATAAGTCTGAAGAAATTAATCGTTTCCAATTATTATCCACAGATTTACAAAGAAAACAAACAAACTAAAGCATCAACTATTTTGTATTTCACCATAATGCTTCACGGCTATATACAAAATAATACAAAAGTTTAAAGAAAATAATCATTTACCACTAAAATAACATCAAAATACACCCAAATCTAGCACAACAAATTGACTCTTTCGATAAGAATGAACATCACATAGTTATGCAAGGGTATGTGTAGGATCATGATGGGCCAAAAAGTGGCGATATAATGGGTATGTGGCTGGCAACTTTTTTTTACCCAAGATAGATGAAATAAAAAGGGTTTTTAAAGGAGATTATCAGCTTTCCACCAATATAAATTATGCTTTACTTTGAATTTAATAAATAATTAATATTCATTTTATATTTGAATTATGACTAAAGTCTTGATTGATAGGCTGATTGAAAAACATCTATAGCTTTCAAACGGTATCACATTTTTTGAATCTAAAACATGCATCACATTTTATGCTTCACATACTATAGGATTAAAAAAAAATGAATTTCATGAAGTTTTGACCAAGTTAAGGTGATCAGACATACAAGTTTTTATATTTTTTAAAACTTGTCATAAAAAAATTATAATTAATTATTTACATGGAAAAAAATTACAAAATTTTTTGCATCACATCGGGACATGAGTCTTCTACTTGTATCTAAAATATTATAAAAAAATATTATCATTTGATTGTGGTTAGGGTGGTCAAACTGACACCTACTTATTTTTTCCTTGAAATTTAAGTACTACTGCATTGAAATTTTAAATTTTCACCAAATGGATTTAAAAAAAAAAAAACCTAGTATTTGAAAAACTACATTCAATTTGCTACAGATTCTATTCTTACATATTTTTGAAATAATATAGATAACTTATTCAAATTTTTATGTCAAGTTGCCTAACTCTAATTTATTTTAATTTTTCACCACTTAAGGGCCTATTTTTTCCATGATGATCCTGCACATACCTGCAAGATATATGATTTGGAATAACTTTTCATTTACCTTAGTGTTAGCAAGCTCTATTATAAATACAAATTTTTATACTAGAATTAAACATAAAAGATGAAATAAACATAAAATTGGTGATGTTCCAACTTTAAGTCTAATTGTTTCAACAAATTTTGATCCTCAAAAAAGAATAACTCACTACCTTTTATAGAATAGAAGGTAGCAATTGCTTGCAAAAAGCACATGGCTTAGAGAAAACAAGCCAATCAAAATATGGCACATGGCACAAGGGTACATGTTGTAGTTAGAAGATATTCATCCATGGTCCCCAAAGATAAAGTCAAATTTTACACCTTGACTCCCATTGATGATGTCCCAATGCTTGAAAATCTTGGATAAAAGACAATCAACTTCCTTTAGTCTTCAAAAGGCACAAAAATAATATGCTAACATTTTCTTTCAAAATCCCTGACTTTTGGCATGCACAAACTTCTTTATCAGGAAAAATACCTGCAATCATTTTGATTTCGCCACCAAGCCAAAAACTCACATCCTCTTTTACCCCAGATATTTGGTACTTGTCTTCAATGAAATTCTACCACCACATCAGGAAACACACCAACTACTAGAGATTCCTTGTCTTTTAGTTAAATCCATCATGATTTTTTGGGAAAACCAACTCGTACTGACACCTGCATTTATTCTTGTATTTTGCCACCCTTTGATCACCTGCATCAACATAATATTACCCCACAAGTGAAATATGATCATGCATTTAATTATTTAACCAAAATAAATCATTATCAAGTCCTTGTCTTTAACCAATTTAATCTTCTCCAAAACAAGCTTATGACTATAATACATTTGCTTTACTTAGTCTTTTCGGGTTTTCAACCTTTAGGAAACTTTCAAGAATTATTGGCCTTACAAGAAGATATCAAGGACTTCCTTTGTTATGAACTTTTCCTAAGGTCCCAACTAGCCACTTTTATGGATATCACTCTCACTTGTTGATAATTAATGTGACTTAACTAATTAAGCTATGGATTTTGACCTATATTTGTTTACACATTTAATGCAACTCTGGATCCATACTCTTCTAACTTATCTGCTTGGTTACATAGTTCCTATCAACTAACTTCAGTAAAGATTGCATTGACCACTCCTTGGTGCCTCGACCTATGAAGACTTAGCCACTAGGCTCTGATGCAAGCAATTTCTCTAAAACACTATACTTAGCAATAATTTTATCCATCGCCTGACACTATATTAGCCCTTCCTTGAAGCCTACCAACTTATGTTTTTTTAGGCCATTTTCTTTAAATTTGCACTTCCATTCTACCAAATATGATTTTCAAAATTTGGGTCCCCATGCTACTATGGGCAACTTGGAGTGTTGTGAAACCACACAATAGTAGGTTAGTAATAGTTTGAGATCAATAAAATCTACAAACTTAATCTATTCTAGAGAGCAAATATTACATTAATTTTATAATTATACATTTTAGATTTATAAAATAATATTATATAAATATATTATTAGACATTTAATTGAGTAAATAAGATTATTTTAGAATAAAAAATATTAACTTTAAACACTAAATTTGATAAAATTAAATTAATAAATCAATTATTGTAAACATTACTTATTTTTAGTAAATAAAAACAATACAACACTTATTATAACCAATGCCTATATTTTAGGATATTGCATTAAGAGGAAATGGAAGCTACATATTAAATACAATTTACATATATTTTATAAATATTAGCATATTAATACAAAATTTACTTGATCATTTAAAATGCATATCTATAGTTTACGCTAGTGGAAAAAAATGATAGTTACATACATTTACATATATTTTGTAAATATTAACATATTAATCTAAATTTTACATAATTGAATCTAAAATACATGCCTATATTATAGTCTAGTGGAACAAAATGATAGTTACATAAATTTATCAATGTTGGATAAAATATAATAATACCTTATATTTATAATGCCTATAATTTACCTATTTGCAATAATATAATACATATGGAATCAAGCTAAAATTCATTCCTAAAGAAAAGAGAAAATAATAGTTCACCTTCATTTTTCCTAAAAATCCTCAATCATTGTTCAATTTTTAAAATTTAGAAAGTTAAATAATCCACCCATAACACACAAAATTTTTTAGTCAATCATGTTCAATTTTTAAAATTTAGAAAGTTAAATATTTTGAATGTTCACTTTAGCAAGATTGAATTTTATTTGAAGAGGATTTTTTTTTATTGGTTCAATACCAACTTATTAATAACTAATTAAACAAGCAAAAACAAAAAAATCATTTTAATAACTAAAAGATACTAGAGAATAGAATAAATTACCACCCACAAAATAGTTGTTCATTTTATGTGGCCAGTAAAATACCCTTTTAAGAACCCATTTTATTTCTTATCCCATTTGGAACTATCCTTTTGTGTAAAGATAGTTAAGACTCCTGACTGATAAAATACCCTTTTTAAAAACTCATTTTATTTCTTATTCTATTTGGAACTCTCCTTTTGTGCAAATATAGTAAAGACTCAAGACTAATAAAATACCTTACCCATTTTATCTTATTCCATTTGGAACTCTCCTTTTGTGCAAAGATAGTAATGATTGGTGACTGATAAAATGCCTTTTTATGAACCCATTTTATTTCTCATTCCATTTGAAACTCTCCTTTTATGCAAAGATAGTAAAGACTCGTGACTAATAAAATAGTATTTTTATGAAACTCTCCTTTTGTGCAAAGATAGTAAAGGCTTCACAATCCAACGAAAAGCTGAAACACTTATATGCAAAGTTTAATAGATCTAATTGAAATATTTGCATTGTTTTTTCAGTTATCTGTGATAAATTATTGAAGAATATGAAGTATAAGGCAAGTAAACGTGTGAAACATATGTTCTATTTATTTTTCTGTGAAACTAATTGATGGGTCATCTCAGAGGCAATGATTTCTACTTGACCCGCATAATCCTTTGTGGGATTTTGTTGTATGTTCCAGCTTTTGGTCCATCGTGTTGTCCACAACAATCAGATAATTGTCCATTGCCTGACCAGATAGTCCAGAAACGAAAACTCAAAAGTTCTGACTGAACAAGATTTGACATCACTACAACTTTGCTGGCACATTGAGAGCGAAAGCTTGAAATATTTTGTGAACCGTATCATCTTAAACATTGTGGTGTCTGAGTAAGAAGACAGAATCCAAAGAATATATGATCGTACCATTTTGTAGTCTATACTCGAGAATGAGTTAGAAAGATGGTGCCTTTTGCTGGTTGTTTACTGAAAAAAACAAGAAAAAAGTAAATGGAAGAGCACTTTTGCAGGGGTCAAATGAAAGCAAACCGTGTGCCTAAGAACTCTATCCATGCTTCCTCTTTTTGAATCCCACCGGACATATGTGGATGAATATTCTACTCAAAAGTATTCCTTCCTGGCTTGATCTCTATAGATTAGGGGGAGGATCCAGTAGTATTGAACATGTTTCAATAGTTGTTATAGTATTTCTTTATTTAATGTTCAATATTTTTAACAATATTGGATCAATAGTTGCAACTTTAAAGTTGTTAGTGTAAGGAAGTAAAGGTGTGCGAAAACACTTCCTATGCTAACCTTGAGAAGAGGGTTATGCAAATTTCAAATAAAATATTAGAGATTTCAAGAAACACATAATACCATAAACAATAAAACCATAACTCAGTGATTTACGTGGGGAAAACCCTTTCAGGAGAAAAACCCCACACTCTAAAACCTGCACAATGCAGTATCAAATCTTGAAACAGATTATATGTACAACACACTTGCAATGCAAGTTCTTACAAGAGTATTCAGCTTAACTCAATCTAGAGCAATTTCAATAGCATTCTGACAGCAGCATTCCGGAGCATATAGACTTGCAAACTAACTCTCACTTTTCTCTCCAAAATAACTATTTCAAAGTACCAATATATACTATTACATTGCATATGAGAACCTTCTAGAGATAAAACATTTCTTTTAGAAACATCTAATACAAACTTATCTCTATCTCCAAATAAAAGATACTTCTCAAAATAGCCGCTTTTCACCTATCACAAAATCTTCTATTCTTAGCTTGCTTTATTTTTATTTCCATGCAAGGTTGAGACACTTTATTTTCATTTCTTTTTTTTTCTCATTTTTCTCATTTTGTTTTAAAACACTTTATTCCTAACAGTTAGAGTTATGATGACTATTCGTAATTGAATGAAATGTATTTTTTGGATCTAAAAAGCAACAAATCATGTGATTCCACATCAATGCACCAATAAAAAATGATTTAGTGCACAAGTATCACTCTCACTTTTTTTGGGGACCTTTTTGGACACCTTGATAAAAAGCATGTTGATGTGACATCATATTTGATGATGTGGTCCTTAAACCTTAGTTATAAGTGGGGGACTTGCCAAGCAAGTTGTAAGAAACTAGGAGTGATTTGAAATTTTCACATAGGATTTTGAGAAGTGTGAAGTTAGGGTGCTCAACTACCATATCCTCTCCCCGAAATCAATGAATTATATAGATCATTAGAATTCTTTTCTATCACACCATGTACTATATTTCCATACTTTTTAATTAAGTAGTTGATTATGGGTTGTAGTTTGACAATTTTGTTTTCAATGTAATTGATTTCAGAGACTATTTTTCTCACTTCGCTGTCTTTCATTTATCTCCTAAAATTGATTTTTCCATAAGATTCTTAAGCATGTAAAAATTGATATGAATTAATATTTTTTGTTATAAATAAATAAATAAATGTTTGATTTTAAATTATATTATTGTATACAAAGTTTTTCAATTTGAAATTTTGATGTAGATTTGCATTTCACAATAATCTTTGGTTTAGGTTTTGTTTCAAGTAGTTGTTTATAAATATATCATTAAAATATAGAAAATTTATAATTTATTGGTTAAAATTATATGATTTATTATTCAATAGTTTTTTTCTTTAGAAATCATAAAACATTTTATTGATGTTAATTATAATTGTTTTGATTAAGATAAACATGAGAAAGGGTCCATACCCGTTACAAAAATAGTCATAATGGTTGGCAAGACGAGTCTCACCAGTAGTGAGACAAAGAAAACCAACCAAAAACCACCAATGCTTTTAACCAAAACAAGGAACAAAGGTCCTAACCCTAAACCACACCAAAATGAGAAAGCAAAGAGGTAGAAGAAATGCCTTTCCTCCTCATCCAAGATCCCACCACAAGGGGAGGCAAGGGAAGGAGACGACACCCTCCCAAGCAATGTTAATTATAATTTTTATTTTCACCAAGAATTGTGATATAGAGTGATAATAATGTAAGTTTTAATACCTTTTTAAAATGAGAGGTATGAAATGTTTTAAGAATATTATATTCATTTTATACAAAATATTAAAAATTATAAAGAAAAATGAATCATTACAAATTATATTAAATGGTCGGTCGAGGGATAATCAAAAGGATTCTCAAAATAAAATTATTCTATTTGGATTGAATTATTTTAACGTAATCATATCTTCTACTCATTTATATGTGGCATTGCTTCCCAGAATGTTCATGAAATTTGGTGCAAAAATAACATTAATAATTTTGTTACTTCGCAAGTTCACTAGTACATATGTGTTGAATTTGATCTCTCACAATCATTCATGTTGTGACCTCTACAACCAACCCATATCTTTTTGAGATTGGGGAACCTTGTCTTTCATTTTCTATTTCTAGCTTTCATCCATCTTTCATACTTTAAGTTTGGAAAGGGAAAGTTTATGTTGCATTTTTTTCACATTTTTCACCTTGAGCTAATGCCATCCTTTGATTGTATATTTGAATGTTAAAGTTCTTTGAATATTAAGATATTAATTTTTTTTGTTAGGAACAAGGAGTGATCTAGTATAATTTCCTTATGTGCATGCACTTGTCATTTTAAACAAGTCATTTTTCAGTTTTGATCCCATTTAGTCATGTTTTATTATTTATCTTATTGCATTAAAATTTGTGTAATAAGAATTTATATCATTATTTTTAATTGAATTACTAGATTCTTGTTAGAGACTCCTAGTCATGTTTGAATCTAAAAATGATTTTTCTCACCTCGGTTCATCAAAAGGATTGTCAGTTGAGAATCATCAATTACTGGTTGAGTTGTCTTTCCATGAACCATGTTGAAATCTTGACTAATTTTTATAAATGCCCTCTTATCACTTAGGGTAGTCTTAGTCTTGCCTATAGGAATAAGGCTAATTTTTTTAGAAGGTTCATCAAGTTTGACAATGCATATAAAAGGGTACTTTAAAAGTTCAAACAAATTTATCTTAATGCATTTCTAGGTTTGAAGAATTTATACTCAAGTCACAAAGGAACATAATAGCTTATTAAAATCTAAATTTCAAGTTTAAAAGTTTGAGATGCATATCTAAAGTTAAAATTTTAACAAATCTAAATTTCAAGACATTCATATTATATTTTATATCAATTTTACAACCTATTTATCTAATTTATTTAAGTTCCTTTCAATTGTAAAACCACTTCAATTTATCAATATAATTTATTTGAATGTCTTTCAATTATAAAACCAATTCAACTTGAAGACAAACTTAAATGCTTCATTATATATTGATTTCAAATTCAATAATAAAGAAACATTGACTGCATGTTCATTAATTAAGCATAATAACTCTCTTTAAACATGTGTTTATTAATATGTAACTTCCATCTTCAATTTACCTATATTGGATAGAGATGCTTATGGACAGACTTTGGAACCCCACTTGGTGGGTGAACTTGACTTTGGAACACCACTTGCTAGATGAACTTGACTTTGGAGCCCCGTAGGTGAATCAAGTTTGGATAGCATGACTTTGTGGTTCCACCATATATTCTACTGTCTATCTACTCCTCACCTCTGTGTTTTCCATCCATTATTTAGAAAAACTACTTTTAGTAACCATCACGCTTCCTTCCATGAAATGAATATATTATTATTACTTGTGAATTAAAAAGCTGAACATTCTTTTTCACTTGAAAAAATGGTATTCTCCACTCATTTGTTGGAAAATTGAATGCTCCTGAGCCTCCTAATCTCACGTAAGAGTCCTATGTTCACCTACCCATCAGAAGCCCCCAATTTCAATGACAGTTTTTGGGATCTTCATCCCTACAGCTCCTCACAACCACTGAAGTAAATGTGGTAGCTCATTTTGAATTCCCAATTAATGCTAGTAGGAAATTTTGAATTTGTGAGGGAATGTTTGTTGAAGACAAAAAGGAATGAAGGAAGTTTATTCAAAAAAGTCAGTTGGATGATTTCCTGAGTAGCAACAGATTGTGTAGAAGAATGTTTTTTTCTATTCTCTGTGTGATTCAGAGAAATTTTTGAGCAGCAACAGCTACATGTGTGTTTTGTATGTGAGCAGTGATTGCTCCTAATGAGCTCTGTGTAACTCCTGCCAGTGAGCTCCTAGTAGCTCCTAAAGATGTCTATTTTGGTTGAGCAGCTAATGAAGCTCCCAATAAATTTTGATTCATAGCTTAGAATTAGATTTCAATAGTTTAAGTTTTATCTTTCCTATATTGTTCATTTCTAGCTATTGAATAGAAAGAAAAGTTGCATGTCTCCAAGTTTATTCCACATTTTGATTTGTGTATTTCCAGTTTGGCTAGAAAATAGAGCAGCAGCTCTGTGGCTTTCGTTTTGTTTAAAAAATATGACATCGCATCAAAGCCATAGACTCCATTTCCTCATGAGTTAGGGCATGTTTTTTCTTCTAGGTATTAAGTTCTTGTGCAGGAGACATGGCTAGAGATGAAGGAAAAAGCTGGCAGTAGCCATCATCCTTTAATGGATAGAACTATGATGTTTGGGTGAAGAAGATGAAGACCATTATGGTCACCAATGATTTGTGGGAGTTTGTGGTCAATAGATTCAATGATGTAACTGACCCAACATCATATGTTATGCTCACAAATAACCAGAAGAACCAGTTGAAGGAGTTGAGGAGGAAAGATGCTAAGGCATTGAGTTTGATAGAAGCAACCTTGACAGAGGCCATTTTTCCCAAAATAGTAGTAGCTAACTATGCAAAGGAAGCTTGGGAAATCCTCCAGACGAACTACAAAGGGACTGACAAGGTCAGATTGGTGAAGCCCCAAATGCTTCGAAGAGAGTTTGAGACTCTTGAAATGGACAATGAGTCCATTTCTGTTTTTCACACAAGACTCTCAAGTTTAATAAACCAGTTGAGAGTGAATGCTAAGATTATTAATGATCAGAGGATTGTGGAGAAAATCCTTAGGAGATTACCCACAAAGTTTGATGTAGTGGTGATTTCCATTGAAGAGGCAAAGGATCTCACAACGTTGTCTGTTGATGAGCTGATGAGTTCTCTGCAAACCCATGAGTAGCACCTAAATAGGTGTGTTGCTTCTTCCCAAGAGCAAGCTTTTAAAGTTCAATCAAATGCAAGAGGTAGGGGGAGAGTTAGAAACAACTCCAAACATGGTAGAGGGAGATCTAGATGTGGTAATGCTAGAGAAGAAAGCTCGGCGCAAGCAAACAGCCAAGAGGGAGTGAACAGCTCTTAGACCAGCTCTTGAAGAGGCAAGAAGAACAACAATTTGTATCAGAAGAATGACAAGAGAAATGTTGAATGCTACTACTATCTTAATTTTGGCCATTATGCAAGTGAGTGCTAGAAAAAGAAAAGAGATTAGTCAAAACAAAGTGAAAATGTGGTTGATTTGAATGTGGCTGAAGGAAATCAGTCCATAGCCTTCATCATGTGCAACATTGGTGAAGAAGGTAGCCTTGAAGTATGATATTTGGATAGTGGTTGCAACAACCACATGAGTGGTAATGAAAGTCTTTTTTCTTTTATTGACAAAAATGTAAAGTCTAAAATAAGAATGGGGAACAATGGAGTAGTTCATGTTGTCGGAAGAGGATCTATTATGATTTGCACCAAGTAAGGTGAGAAGAAGGAGATACAGAATGTATTTCTTGCTCTTGGGTTAAAGCATAACCTCATGAGTCTTGGATAGTTGATCCAAAATGGATATAAAGTGCTGATGGAGAAGGGTCAATGCATTATTTTTGACAAGAATGAGAGGACAAAGGTATTTGTAGTAGTTCAAATGACAAAGAACCAAATGTTTCCATTGAATATTGAGACGTGATTCTCATCTCGGTTTGTTGCTGCACCTCTCAAGAATGAAGAATGTACAATAGTACATCATGTAGCACTCAAGAGCACCATTCAAGACCCCTCCAAGCTATGGCGTCTCAGGTATGGACATTTAGGCTATGTTGGTTTGATTCTTTTTTCCAAGAACAAAACTATTAATGGCTTGCCAATAATAGTAGAGCCTAATGTTAGATGTGAGACTTGCATTTTGGGCAAACAACATAGGAATCCATTTCAATCAGGAAACTCTACAAAGGAAAGAGCACCATTGGAGTTGGTGCACACGGATTTGGTAGGCCTTATGAAAATCATATCTATTGGTAAAAGGATATTTTTTCTGACCTTCATTGATGATTACAGCCGTAAGACATGGGTCTATTTTTTGCAAAATAAATCTAAAAATTTTGATAAGTTTTTGTTGTTTAAGGCCCAGGTTGAAAAGGAGAGTGGACACGTGATCAAGGTCCTAAGGTCAGATTGAGGAGGAGAGTATACCTCTAATTTGTTTGTAAATTTTTGCAAGAAAAATGACATCAAAAAGAAGCTAACAACTAGTTATACTCCGCAACAAAATGGAGTTGTTGAGAGAAAGAATAAGACCATCATTGAGATGGAAAAGAGCATGATGAAAGACAAGGGACTCCTTATTGCATATTGGGGAGAGGTTGTAGCAACAACTGTTTATCTTATTAATAGAAGTCCAACAAAGGCAGTCCATGACAAGATACCTCAAGAGGCATGGACAAGACATAAGTGGACAATTAAGCACTTAAGAGTGTTTGGATGTGTGGCATATGCACACATTCCTAAGGAAAAGAGGAAGAAATTGGATGACAAGGATGAAAAATGCATTTTCATGGGCTATAGTGAGGATTTCAAAGCCTATCGGCTATATAATCCAGTCACCAAGAAGATAGTGATTAGTAGGTATGTGGAGTTCTTTGAAGATGAGTCATGGGATGGAGTGGTAGATTCTGACAGCTCAGAACCACTCCTAATAGCTCTTGAAGAAGCAAAAATTGAACATGAAGTTCAGCAAGAAGAGTTTGCAAATGCTCCTGAAAGCATTGATCGAGCTCCTGAAAGCTCCCGACAGCTCCTGACGGCTCCTGGAGCCATAAGACATTTAGCAAGACAATCAGGAAGACATATTCAGTCAACCAGAGGATTGTCTCCTTAAGGTATCAATCGAGCTCCTGAAGCTCCCAACAGCTCTTGAAAGCTCCTGAAGTGAGCAAATAGAAAGGCAAGCAACCAAAGAAAGCCAAAAGATTAGCTCCCAAAAGCTCCTGAAGATCTCTTGAGAGCTCCTGAAGATCTCTTGAGAGCTCCTAAAAGCTCCAGAAGAGCTCCTGAAATCTCCCGACAACTCCTGAACCTTCCTATTCAGCACATCAACAACAACAGTGAAAGTTCATAACCACCTCTCACCTCTCTAATGCCAAAGAAGACCAAGAGTCTAAG
>VDFB02193867.1:733132698-733176650 GCA_007258455.2 Sequoia sempervirens
AAAGATATAGCGACAATAAAAAATGATGGAGCTAACTTGTCAAAGGCCTATTCTTCAAAACCCTTATTAAACGCTTGTCATAGTTTAAGATATGCAATAAATGTTTGACAATGGAATTAACCTTTTGAGGATGATAGTGATTAAATTGAGGTCTCCTTTACCATGAAAAGATTGAATATTCTTTCTTTGGCCTATCATTATGATTTTTAAGTTTCCTCACTTGAGTTAAATATAATAGTCAAGTGTTTATACCAAAGATGATAGAGAAAATAATCATGAAAAGGAGAATATGATGGTGATCAATGACAAGTTAGTGGTACATTTGACAATCGAAAGAGTAGAGGAATGCATAGTGAACATCATGGTACAACTTATGATATAAATTAAGCCACATGGTTGATGTGCTTTGAATCCTTGCATCTAAAGGAAATGGATAGTGAAAATCATGTGTTACCTTGTTACTACATGAAGGAGGAGGCTCCATCTATCCATTTGGTGTGTAAACAAATTGGAAGTTTGCTAACTATCAAGTGAAGGCTTAAAACCCTAGTTTTTGCTCCATTTTATGTTTGAGCTTTGTACGGACAATGGAAGGCTGGGACCTCAAGAATCTTTGAGTGTTGTCCATGTGAACCAAGAACCTTGGAAAAAGAGTGGGAAGTCCTTTTGAGATTTGTGAGTTCTAACCTGTTTTGTAGGTGAAGGAGACCTAATAGGGGCTCAAGGGCTACTAACCTTTCAAACCCTAGCTAAAGGATTGGTGAGAGCGATGGGAAGTTGAAGTCTTGGAGGTTGTTCAAACACCTTTGGAGGATAGTTTGAAGCCTTTTAAGACTTATCACTACCCCTGCAAGAGTTGATGGAGTGTTGAGGAAGATTGGTCTTTAGTATAGTGTAAAGGCTAAGGAAGAGTTGTGGCAATGAACCAAGGTGGACTTGGTGGTTGGAGCTTGTGATAGAAGAGGGGTTGGTCAGAAAAACTAGGGGCACCTAGTCATGAGTAGGAACCTATAGGTTAGATTGGTGAAGCAAAGCACCAAGGAGGTCTTACAAGGAAAGGCCTAGAGCAGGAATCAGTGATTGATTCCTCCAACCCTCTCCCTATCAGATTGGTATCGCAAAGATTTGGATTGATCTTGGGTATGTCGGTGCCCAGTGGTTCAGCATCAGCGGTGACAAATGCGGAGTTAAATGCAAGAGGGTTGAAGAAATAGGACTAAGACAATAGGGTATTGAGAGAAAAGTTAATCAATCCTTGGAGCAAGCACCTAATGTTGGCGCAAGCTGGATGGAAGAATAAAGCAAGAAGAGGTTGCAGCGAGGATAGAATCCCTAACTGACCCTAGTGTTTGAAGGAGTGATCCTCTCTTTAAAATCATTAATATTGAAGGCTTTGAGTGGAAAAACACTTGAAGGAGTACCATTGTTTAGTGGAAAGATGGAGGCTGATTTAGTTATGAATTGGATAGAGGGAATGGAAAACCATTTTGAGTGTGATGGAGTCACTGAAGCACAAAAGGTAAAGGTGGCTAAATCAAGACTAAAAGGTTCTACCTTAGCTTCGTGGAAATTCATTTAGATAGAGAGGGAGAAGGAAGGCAAGCAACCTATCTCTACTTGTAAGGGAATGGTTGCCAAGGTGAAAGAAGCATGCCTACCTAAAGACTATGAAATTCAGTTGCATAAGAGGAGACAGAGTTTGAGGCAAAGAGATTAGGAGATGAGTTCCTATACTAAGGAGTTTCAAAGACTTTGCATGAGGTCCAATGTCACAAAGGATGAAAGTATCAAGGTGGCAAGGTATCTCAATGGTTTGAAGTGGAACATTCAAGAGGAGATGGTTCTCTTAAGCCCTACAAAGCAAGATTCGAGACCCCTAAGGGCAAAGGCAAAGGAAGAGATCAAAGAGGAGGAAGCATGGTGGCTACCAAGGTAGAGAGGCAATGACCCGTCGTTGAAACCAAGGAGAGTCCAAACTCATAGAGCATGGAGGTGAAACATCTACAAGAGGTGGACATAACCGGGGTAGAGGACCTCAAGGAGGTTCAAATAGAGGAAGAGGAGCAGGCAGGCAGGAGCCTTTCCTTGTATGTACCTACTCTAGGCCTTTCCTTGTAAGACCTCCTTGGTGCTTTACTTCACCAATCTAACCTATAGGTCCCTACTCATGACTAGGTGCCCCTGGTTTGTCTGACCAACCCCTCTTCTATCATTCATCAAGATCATACATTGACCTTCTTACCCCTCCTAAAGTTTGGACCACATCCATACCTCCACAAACTGACATCCTTGGTTCCTTTCATGGTTCCCACGCGAGATATGGTTATGCAGTAAATGAAAAATGAAGAAAAGTAATCATCTCCCCAAACCATTATCGTAGCGGAATGCATGCTTAATGTTTTGATACATGATATCAACTCTCTTTGCTCTCTAAGTGGTTTGGAATATCAAAATCCAGCATGGTGGGCCTCCAGAGTTCTAGTCATCTTTCTTCCTCTTTCACCAAATGTTGTCCTGATCCACATGTCTGCTAGCCTAATTGGCTTTGTTTTTGAAAGCTGAAGTTTCTCTTGAGTCACCAGTGTAGCTCTCTCTACCTTTCCAAACTCTTTCATTTCTACAAATCATCTTTTGGATTTAGTCATTTGTACCACATGGTTGATGTGCTTTGAATCCTTGCATCTAAGGGGTTTAAAACCTTAGGGGCCTTAGATGAGAAAAAGAAGTAATGTTTTTCTTTTCTTTTTATGTGAGGACGTAGTAGTGAGATAAAAGAGGACTATATAGAAAAATGAAAAAAGAAGACATAAAAATTCATGGACCATACTATATCACCTACATGCTAGCTAACAAGGACATGAATATAGTAGATTTAGGTATGATAAGGGTATTGCAAGGTATATTTGAGGAATATATAAGAATGAAGAAGAATTTAATGGATCAAATTAGTGTCAAATGTTTTCCTAAAAGATCTCCCACACCCTATTAGGGAATTTAATCATTTCTAAGCATTTTACCCCTATGGGAAAGTTTGAGGAGGCTCCAATAGTTGAGAGTTTAATGAGTAATTATAACTTCTTTCCATGCAATCATGATTAGTTAGAGAACATATAGGGAAACTTGATGAGCTATGCAACAAATGAAGAGAATATAGGGTATTTTGACCTAGTCTTAAGCATCTCCAAGTGTCTAGGAGATATTGAAGGAGTCTTGGTTGATAGATAGGGTCGAGGATAGAAGTTTTATTTTTGGTTACATTGACATCATGTAGGACATCCATAGTCTTATTCTTGGTTACGTTGACATCACAAAAAATTATATAGGATGGAGTAGAATGTAGCTCTACCTTTGTCAGTTCCATGTTAAATTTTTATTATATATAGCTTGCTAGTGTAGGAATTCTAAGACAAACAATCATGGTAGGACCATTCTTAAAAGATTTCAAATAATAACCTAGTGAACCCATATACTCTTATGACTATATATACACAAATTTAGATTAAACTTAGAATTCATTAACTTTAAGTTCTCTTTATTCTATATTACCTTAGTGAAAGTTTGATCAACAAGACTCGAAAAGCCTCTTGAAACCCAACAACACCTCGTCACTAACATCCAAAATCACATATTAAAATACCATTCATAAAATGCTATTAACATATGTAATCAATTTTATAATTGTTTACTAATCCTTTACATACCCCCACCCATAGGGTGTACTCACAAAAATAAGTAGAACAGATCGGTAAAATTCGTGGTCAACATCGGTGGACTCTACAATTTTACAAAAATAATAAAACTAAATTAGTTAATCTTGCATTTGACAATTAAAAGCAATAAACTAAATTCAATGAACATGTTCAATTTTACCGATCACAATACCATATGCATCATGTAGAATGTCAGCCACCCTCTCATCAATCGTAGATGCAATAACGGATCGCCGCGAGAAGTATATGTGGATCCCTCGTACTTTGAGGGGTCGTAGGGTCATACCGAACAAGGGCTCCTAAGACGCGACACTGCACATGGTTCCTCCTTCAAGGCCACCACCAAGACTCTAGATTACGCCAGGCCAATGGGCCAGTGTGGTGGAATGATACCGAGTCAAGGATGTGATCGCCTGCAAAGTCTCTACATCAGCACTCTCCTTGCAACTACCGGCATCACAATTATCACGAGGCCTAGCAGAGAGGTCGCCTCCCACGGGTCGTAGGATCCGGGTGCACCAGGCCTATCTTGTGCTGACCCCCCACCTCTCCCCTGAAACTCCTTCATATCAAAATAATTCGGGATTTGGTTCAATACAAACTCATAGTATAACTTTCTAAGAAAATATTGGGGGACTTCACAGTTATTGCACGGTGGGTAATCAAAGACCATATACCATCTGTCATAAAAACGGTTCCTAATCTCTAGGTGGTGGCACCAATGGATAGGAAACCTCTTTGCATTGAGGGTGAGATTTTGATTTGTTCTAGGGTCAGTGAATAGAGAGCACAAATCGCCTTTAGTAATCTTTAGATCTTTAACTTGTTTATATGATAATTTATCTGCATAATATGCCCTCGATGTTTGCCTCCTATTTTGCCATCCAGATATTTGTTGGGTAATTGCATCCACATTTTTTAACAAATCCTTCAATGAAGCTGCTAGATGTATCCTTTTTGTGGTTGAAGAATTTTGATCACTCAACCTACTAATAAGATCCTCAACTTCTTTTTTATTGTTTTCAATTTCACTCCTCAAATTTTCTTGAGTGTCAGGAGGGTATTGAGAGAATGGTGGGGAGGTTGATTTTGTTGTTGAGGTTGATTTTGTTGAGGTTGATTTGGTTGAGGATTTTCCTCCTCTTGTTGAGGATTTCCTACAAATTAAAAAAAAATCATTCATTTCTAAACTAAAACAAACAAAATCAATTTAAAACAAAAAAATTCATTACAAATACCAAACAAACTTACCTCTTGCATCTCTTGTCGTCGTGGTGCCATATTTGTGAAGAAAATCGAACTCAAGTTGATCAAATGTGAAGAAATCATCTCCTCAACAATGCGAGCACGTAATGCAGGGTTTTTGGCTGCGGGCGGAAATGAAAACCAGTAAAAAGCAAATGAAGAATGTTCACTTTTTTTTTTGCTTTTAAAAATCCATAATACGTTCGCGTTATAACGCGAACGCGTTTTGCCTCATTTTTCACTTTTGTGGCAACAAAAGTGCGACCATCTTGGTGCACTTACCCATAAGTTGGATTTGATAATTTTCTCTTTCTTCACTTGCATGTATATGGAAGTTTATAAATGCATAAAATTATTTTTGTCCCTCCCTCTTATTGGACCAAAAATTAAATTATGCAATAATTGATCCTACACATGAGATACAATAGACTATAGGGATTTGATAAGGCCCCTCCTATGAGGGTTTGTTGTGGTTGTATCATTTAACCTTGTAACCAATTCTTCTTTTTTGTTTTTTTTTTTTAATTTTCTTTAGAATATTTTCTTGTGTTCCTACGAGATGTCTATGAATTAAGGGAGGAGTTTGATATTGTTCTTTTTCATGAGGGTCTTCATGAGGAGGTGATTGAGGATTTTCAATATTTGGAGGTGGAGATTCATTTCCTAGAAATTAAAAGAAATTTTAATTAAAAAACCTAATTAAATCTATAATTTAATTCAAATTTGAAACTAAAAAATTAGAAATACATACCTCTTTCACCTCCACAATGTCTTAGTAGTATCTTCGCGAAGATTCACAAGCTCCAAGTGAAAAAATTATAGTTTTTTTGGGTGAGTGCGGGTTGGGAAGGGGAAAAAATGCACCACTTGAAATGATTCATGAACAACAAAATGAGGGTAATGAGCTTAGTTTTTTTTATGCTAAATTTTCAATTTGGTGAGCATCAAATTTGGTGCTTGCCAAATGGGCTTGGTATGACCAAGCCTTAGGCTCACCCATCCAAGCCATTTAGTGAGTGCCAAATTTGGTGCTTGCCAAATGGGCTTGGTATGACCAAGCCTTAGGCTCACCCATCCAAGCCATTTGGTGAGTGCCAAATTTAGTTCTCACTAAACATGCAATTTCAGAAAAAAGGATGAATGTGATATCTTCTTTGTGTCACATCTTTTTGCACTTGCCCTTACCCAAATTTGTAAATCCATCCTTGGCTAATTTTGAACATTATAAAAATTCTACCTCCAACCATACCATCTATACTTGGAACTGAAATTTTAACTTCTTCCTTAGCACTCTGCAAAAATATTACCTACTATTAAACTACCCCCTTTGGCTTTGGGGTAGTTCAATTGTGTTATTCTTCAAACCTTACCTTAGATAATTTTAACCTTTTATGGGGGTCTAAGTTTTTATTGAACTTTATGGATGATTCACTTCCATTTGAATCCTATGCTTGGACTTAATCAATTTTACCTTTATCTTTCTTGGCCTTTGTGGAAGTATAACCCACTATTGAAATTCACCTTATAATCAGTTGAAAATATATGACTAATTTAGTAGCATCCCCACAAAATATCGGTAGCATACCAAAATCCCATGCACATGGATGGGAGTAGCCAAAAGTCCCACAAGTGTGTAGCATAGCCAATTGTCATCCAATTTCCCCTAAATTTGAATTGGGGGCACTCGTTTGAAATTTATACAAGGTGGAAGGCTTAGAAATCCCTTACACTTACTAATTTTTAGGATTTTTTATTTTAGGTACATAGGCTTGAAGAAGGAATTGTTACAATGACAAAAGGTAAACCTTAAACTTGACAAATCCATGTATATTTTCTCAAATTAGCTATAAATGATGGGAAGTTAGAGGGAGAAAAAAACAAGGCAAAGAGTAGACCAAAAGATAATAATAGGGAAAAATGAGACACAAGTTTAGTAGGGTGCCAAAACTTCCATCATTTCATATCCTCTCCATCTCATCTAATCCATCAACCATTCCATCCAAACCATACTTATCCTTGTCTCTAAGCTTGGTTTATCCATTTCCATTGGTTCCACCATAAAGATGACAAAAAAAAAGTAAACATGAATCATAACATACTATAAATCTATAAGAATGATCCCAAAAACACTTTATCCTTGGTGAAGACCTTAAATACAAGCATACCCCACTCAAAATATAACATCCATCAAAGAAAATCCATAAGATTTTTTCCTTATCTTACTACAAGTTGTGTGTGATAAAAAATCAATCAAATTAAACTATGTCTTTCCCAATCCTTGTATTATTTTTGAGACACATCCTTCTCACATAAACAATTCTATCATTATCATCATCAAAAAATATATTGCACATAGCTTGAATATGCAAAAAATCTAATCCAATCCTTATTGCTAATCCTTGGTTCCTCACTAATCCATCTAATCCCATCTTCCCATACACCCTTGGCTTCAATATGTTATTGGATGCCAACTTGTGTTTAATGCATGTTTTTTATTCCTATTCTATACGAGGTTGTGTTTATTTGTTGCCTATAGTCTTAGTTCTCCATCCATCACACCATCATGGTCCCTTTCATCATTCATATGATGGCATGCTAATGAAAAAATATCACTTGGATCACTATGTGATTTATAACTTATTTTTTTGTGTCAATTCATAAACACATGGTGCATCATCATCATGGTCCAATATATCATGATGAATAATGCTAAGTGCTGTAATAAAATAAAACATGTCTTGCAAATGAAGTTACTATAACAACATGTATCCATCATCTATTTTTATCCTTTATCATCATTTATCCAATTCAAAAATCATGTGTCATCTTGTTGCCTTACTTCCTTCTAAGATTTCATCATCTTACAAGTACATCCATGTAATTTAGAGTCTTATCATCCAATCATCTCAACAAAATGAATCCAAATGTCTAGTCCTTATTCATCATCTAACATGTCTTCATGCAATGTATATCATCTCAATATGATTTCTCTCAAGACATATTTATACATCATGAAACATATTTTTATCATCCTTTTTCTTTTCAAGAGATCTCTTGAGCTCCATTTTTTTCCAAAAACTCTCTTAAGGGGGGCATCATTTCTATCATCATCCCTAACTGATCAAGACAACTTGCCATGAAAGCTTCACTTCATCTTATCCTAAATTTTATTTTTCTTTGAAAAAATACCACTTAGTTACGAAGTTGTATCAAAGAGGGGGGAAATGTAGAAACCTAAATATTTCCCTAGTGTTCCTAGTCCTAATCGATCAACTCCATCACTTAGACAATTTCATCACCTAGGCTTAGTCCCTATCACCTAGACAAGTCCCCTTTATCTAAGGTCTTCCACACTTAATTATTTAATTAATCCATTTTGTCCATCTCACCTCACAATAATAAATAATTACCATAATTATCCACCTATTATCCATCACACACATGGCTAAAATACTTAAATAATATTTATTCCTATATTCTTCAACATATTCCAAGAATAAAGGACATATAGGAGCACTATTCCTTATGGTTCCATTATTCTCTCAACCCATCTCAAGGATATATCCCTCCTAGATACACATGTAAATTATTTCCCTCATGGTCACAACCACTTATTAAATTTAGTAAGATCATCTTAGCCATTCAAAATCTAATAACCTCCATATCCACCCCCCATCATGTCATTGATCCTAGAGAAATCCTCTTAGCCATCCTCCACTATTGATCTCACCATTAGATATTGACCATCCATTCCCTCTTTCCAAAATGCTATAAAATCAAGGGTAACATTTTACGTTGATTTTAATGTTATTGTGTTGTTTTGATCTCTTTTGTGAGCTCTATATAGATTTTTTTATTTGTTTGAATAAGAAATTTCTTACTAGTTTGTTTTATTTACATTTCAGATCATAGCTATTATAGTGAGAGCATATTAGTATTAGAAAATAAATAAAGGAAAATGTGGTTTTGGTTATAAGCATATTGTTGGGTCTTATGTTCTAAAGTATTTGACACCCATCAAATTTGTATCTAGAGGACTTATGAATGCATGCCATGTTGAATCTTCCTCTACCAATGTCAAATTGGTTCAATCAAAATTATATTCATGTTGTTCGTGTTATGGTGATACATCACTTTCTTTTTTTGATCTACACCCTTGTGTTTTATGTGGTCAATATACTCATGATTCTTCTCATATTTTTTAGAAGAAAAATGAAAATCCTATATTTGTGTTAATAACACTTTATTTGAACCAATGCCAAGGGAGACATCAAATGGTTCTAAAGATATTATAGTTCTGACAACTTTTATGGAGATTGAGCTAAATGTTCCAAACAAGGCTATGTTGATTATATTGAAGCTACTATTGGTGATGAAAATGATGTTGGTAATGTTATTGGTGATGACAATGTTGTTGAGAATAATATTGGTGATGATAAAAAAGATTATGCTCTTCTTCAGATTGTTATGGATTCCCTTTATGTTCAAGATTCCTTCAAGTCTAAATTTTTATGGTTTACTCTAATGATGCTAATGTAATTGTAGTGTGCTTTCCTTGTAGAAGGGACATTTATTGGTATGTGTATGAAAAATTTGAGTGGAGACTTTAGAGAGATGAGTGATATAGACTTCAATTTTTTACAAATTTATTGATGTTGTGGAATTGTTGGTTTACTTTATATTTTTCGTAAGTTGTTGGTGATAGCTTTGGACATTTTTTGGTCCTAAATTTTACAAATTTTTGGAAAGGAAATAAGATATGTCATAGTATTAATGATATCCAATTTAAATAATATTTTTAGATTCTAGATTGCAAAGTTTTGGACAATGTAGATAGAGATGAGATGACCATGCATTGTCATGATTTTGAGTGAGCATCAATAATGAGAGTGATTCATGTTCAACTATAGTTTAATCATATTTTATTTTACTGAGCACCAATAGGGTGACTCACAATGGTCAATTTAGGTTGATCATCCTCAATTGCAAAGTGATTACATTGGTTATTGATGAATGCATATTCACCATTTTATGGAGATGACCAAGGATACTTGGCCTAAGTCAAGAATGTGTTATAGTACATATTTTAAAGTTTTTATACCAAATGTCCTTTATAAGAGAGAAATGATAGAATAATCATTTTCTTCAATGTTCATTATGAAAGAGAAGGAAGGATAATAAGAATCAGTCTATGCAATTAATTTTTTGTTATAGATAATTATAGATTATAGTTAACTAATTGCATAAGCTAATGTTCATTATCTTTTAAAACAATATAAATCTCTTTTGAAGTGATGTGAAAGATTCAAGACTCATTTCCATAAGAAGCAAGTCATTGCATGCCCCCTAAATATTGCACATTTACCAAAGGTTAGAAAAAACTTTTAATTTTAAGAATGAAGGAAAGAGAATATTCTTTTATCACATTATCCACTTTGTAATCTTTAGTATAAGAATGAACAGATTAACACCAACACTAACTGCAGAGCCTTTGGCATAAAACATCTGAGAGGTTGGATAACTTGAACTTATTGAAGAGGTCAATTTAAATGCCTCAAAGTTGCCTTTCTCTTTTACAATCACCATTATGAAATTCTCTAGAACCAAATATCCAAGTTTAATTCACAAAGCTTCGCGACAAAAATATATAGATGCTGCTTGTATGTTTTGGGTATATTGCAAACAATAAGTTTAAGAGGATTATTTCTTTTCTCCTTACAAACCCACATCAGATGTCTCAGCACTCCTCCAACATTGCGATTTAACTTTTGGCGATTGGTGATGTCTTTTGAGGATTCATAAGCAGACCATATTGCTTAGACTACTTAGTTTTTGACAAAATGTTATGCCTCTCAGAGGGGGAAACATTTTTTAATAATTTAGTGATTCGAGGTTTCAGCCCCGAATCCACTTTTAATATGTCCTTTTGTCATGCAAAATGGTGTGAAAGCCCGAAACAATGCACATCTAAAGATTTCTGGCGTCTGAAGAAATCCCATCATGCCAAGAATGACTGTATAAATGAAACAAAGATTCATATCATGATAAAAGTAATTTACTGAACGCTTTAGAAGCAACCCATGCAATGGAGAAGGGGACATGAATCTCGTGTCATGATTTGAATGGCAGCTTGTTCATATTGTTCACCTTCAACACATATTGGATCAGACAAGAGCTTGTTTACTCAAATTTTCAGACTCCTCCCACAAAGCAAATTTCAATCCTATTCTTATCAAGCCTTCCTCTATACACATAATTATAGAGATGATCTTAGAGATGATCTTGTATTGAGCAATACTAGTTGCACACTTGGGATGATATCCATATGAAGAATGCCCACAATGCTTGCCAGCCCCAATACGATAACCTTCCCAAAGCATTGCCTTTTCTTTGCTCACTGCCATTTTCCAATCCTCATCACCAGCATCATCATTGTCACTATTGTCCTCATCACCATCATCATCACTGTCACTATTGTCCTCATTGCCAACAACAATCTCTTGATCTCAGATTATGTGATACAGTTTGTGGGGAATTAGTTAATGTCCACGATGCTTGCCAGCCCCAATAGAATAATCTACCCAAAGCATTGCCTTTGCCTTGCCCACTACCATTTTCCAATCCTCATCACCATCATCATCATTGTCATTATTTTCCTCATTGCCAACAACAATCTATTGATCTAAAGATTATGTGATACAGTTTGTGGGGAATTAGTTTATCAAAAGTATGTTCTAATAAACTCAAGAAAGCAGGATAAGTGGAGAATACCATTTTTTCAAGGGAAAAGGAATGTTCAGCTTTTCAAATCACAAGTAATAATAATATATTCATTTCATGGAAGGAAGTGTGATAGTTACTAAAAGTAGTTATGCTAAATAATGGATGGAAACCACGAAGGTGAGGAGTAGATAGACAGTAGAATATATGGTGGAGCCAGGGCTTAAATTTGACAGTTGACCTTGCTTATCAAGCAATTTTTTTGTGATGGTCATTTATTTGAAGTTGCCTTTCAAATATTAAAGGTTATCTATTTTAAGAAAAATATATGTAGATTGAAAAAACATATATAGGAATAATTACATAGAAATTTTGATAGTTTAACTAAAATTTTGCCTTTCAAGTGATATGGTCTTCTTAAAATTTTAATTGTATTTTATAGCTAAAATGACTAAATACGGCCATACGGCCATCAAATTTAAGCCCTGGGTGGAACCACAAAGTTGTGCTATCCAAACTTGATTCACCTACAGGGCTCCAAAGTCAAGTTCATCTAGCAAGTGGTGTTCCAAAGTCAAGTTCACCCACCAAGTGGGGTTCCAAAGTCCATCCATAAGCATCTCTATCCAATATAGGTAAACCAAAGATGGCAGTTACATATTAATAAACATGTGTTTAAAGAGAGTTATTATGCTTAATTAATGAACATGCAATCAATGTTTCTTTATTATTGAATTTGAAATCAATATATAATGAAGCATTTAAGTTTTTCTTCAAGTTGAATTGGTTTTATAATTGAAAGACATTCAAATAAATTATATTGATAAATTGAAGTTGTTTTACAATTGAAAGGAACTTAAATAAATTAGATCAATAGGTTGTAAAATTGATATAAAATATAATATGAATGTCTTGAAATTTAGATTTGTTAAAATTTTAACTTTAGATATGCATCTCAAACTTTTAAACTGAAATTTAGATTTTAATAAGCTATTATGTTCCTTTGTGACTTGAGTGTAAATGCTTCAAACCTAAAAATGCATTGAGATAAATTGTTTGAACTTTTAAAGTACCCTTTTATATGCATTGTCAAACTTGATGAACCTTCTAAAAAAATTAGCCTTATTCGTATAGGCAAGACTAACACTACCCTAAGTGATAAGAGGGCATTTATAAAAATTAGTCAAGATTTCAACATGGTTCATGGAAAAGACAACTCAACCAGTAATTGATTATTCTCAATTGACAATCCTTTTGATGAACTGAGGTGAGCAAAAAAAAATTTAGATTCAAACATGACTAGGAGTCTCTAACAAGAATCTAGTAATTCAATTAAAAATAATGATATAAATGCTTATTACACAACTTTTAATGCAATAAGATAAATAATAAAACATGACTAAATGGGTTCAAAACTGAAAAATGACTTGTTTAAAATGACAAGTGCATGCACATAAGGAAATTATACTAGATCACTCCTTGTTCCTAACAAAAAAAATTAATATCTTAATATACAAAGAACTTTAATAACATTCAAATATAGAATCAAAGGATGGCATTAGCTCAAGGTGAAAAATGTGAAAAAAATGCAACATAAACTTTCCCTTCCCAAACTTAAAGTATGAAAGATGGATGAAAGCTAGACATAGAAAATGAAAGACAAGGTTACCCAATCTCAAAAAGACAGGGGTTGGTTGTAGAGGTCACAACAAGAATGATTGTGAGAGATCAAATTCAACACATATGTACTAGTGAACAAGTTTGCAAAGTAACAAAATTATTAATGTTATTTTTGCATCAAATTTCATGATCATTTTGGGAAGCAATGCCACATATAAATGGGTAGAAGATATAATTACGTTAAAATAATTCAATCCAAATAGAATAATTTTATTTTGAGAATCCTTTAGATTATCACTCGACCAACCATTTAATATAATTTGTCATGATTCATTTTGCTTTATAATTTTTAATATTTTGTATAAAATGAATATAATATTATTAAAACATATCATACCTCTCATTTTAAAAATCTATTAAAACTTATATTATTATCACTCTATATCGCAATTCTTGGTGAAAATAACAGTTATAATTAACATTGCTTGAGGGTGTCATCTCCTTCCCTTGCCTCCCCTTGTGGTGGGATCTTGGATGAGGAGGAATGGCATTTCTTCTACCTCTTCACTTTCTCATTTTGGTGTGGTTTAGGGTTAGGACCTTTGTTCCTTTTTTTGGTTAAAAGCATTGGTGGTTTTTGGTTGGTTTTCTTTGTCTCACTACTGGTGAGACTCGTCCTACCAACCATTATGACTATTTTTGTAACAGGTATGGACCCTTTCTCATGTTTATCTTAATCAAAACAATTATAATTAACATCAATAAAATGTTTATGATAATTTCTAAAGCAAAAATCTATTGAATAATAAATCATATAATTTTAACCAATATATTATAAATTTTGTATATTTTAATGATATATTTATAAACAACTACTTGAAAGAAAACCTAAACCAAAGATTATTGTGAAATGCAAATCTACATCAAAATTTCAAATTGAAAAACTTTGTATACAATAATATAATTTAAAATCAAACATTTAGTTATTTATTTATAACAAAAACTCTTAATTCATATCCAATTTTTACATGCTTAAGAATCTTATGGAAAAAACAATTTTAAGAGATAAATGAAAGACACCCAAGTGAGAAAAATAGTCTCTAAAATCAATTATATTGAAAACAAAATTGTCAAACTACAACCCATAATCAACTACTTAATTAAAAAGTATGGAAATATAGTACATGGTGTGACAGAAAAGAATTCCAATGATCTATATAATTCATTGATTTAGGGGAGAGGATATGGTAGTTGAGCACCCTAACTTCACACTTCTCAAAATCCTATGTGAAAATTTCAAATCACTCCCAGTTTCTTACAACTTACTTGGCAAGTCCTAGGCCTGGAATTTGATGGTCTATTTGACTGTTTTTTGCATTTTGGACGGTATATTACAACCTAGAAATTTATTAGACCGTATCATTTGACTTGCTACATTTTTATATAACGGTAAATATGACACTTCAAATTATTATTAAACCGTAAAAAAATATTGTAGGCATATATATATATATATGTATATATAAAATAATGTTTATGATAAAAATATAAATTAGTTTATAATTAGAAATTGGAATAATTCTTTCTAATTTTTAAAAAAAATTGACATTTTTACTAATAGTTATCATTGCTTTATATTAATATATATGATTTATAATATTTATTATAAAAATATATATTAATTCAAAATCTTTTCAAAATAGAATATAATTGATTTTTACCTTTTTGAATATTTTAACAAGATTTATTTTCTACATAATTTAGAAACTTTTTGTTACAATTAACAATAAATTTAAGATTTGAGATTTATTTCTAATTATCAATATTTTCTAATTTTACATGTTATATATATATATATATATATATATATATTCTTATGAATAACAACATAGCACAAATTTTCATTGTATTTTCAAAGCATTTATTTTATAGCATTTTGTGTAAGTGACTCTTAACTTTGGTTTTCTTCAATAGAGCATTTGGTTTTATTGGTGAGCATGTTGAAATTTTGTTTGCCTTTTACAAATAATTTATGTTTTTAGATAGATGGATTTAAGATTAAACTATAAAAAAATTTGAACAATAGCAACTAATTTCACTTTATAGCATTGTTTATTTTACAGGTGATTCAGCTTTGATTTATTTTACTTGTGTTTTATTGGTGGGCATGTTGAAATTTTAGATAATGAGTTGAATAAGGATTAAACTATTTTTTAATTTTATATAATTATTTCTGGATAGGTTTGAAATTGATATTTAAATATGATTTTAGATAGATCAATTTGCGGATTGAACTATTTTTAATTTTATATAATTATTTCTTGCTAGATTTGATTTGAAATTGATATTTAAATGTGTTTTTATGATATTTACACATATGAAATCAATAAATTAATTTATAGTCAAAATATTAATACAATTTTACAAATTAGAGAGTAAATATATGGAAAAAACAATCATATTGTGCAAAATAATTATTCTTAATCTAATACTCTATGCATTGTCAAAATGTAAATTACATATATAATAACTATTTAATTATCAATCAAATTTATTATATGCAATTGGATTTACTAATTGAGTGCATGCATAGTTTCTAAAATTTGTAAATTTTCTAACATAATTATTTTATAAAATAATATTTCATAGATTACTAATATATTGATTTTTTAGATACTTTAAATATTTTTTTGACGGTTAAATTTTTTCATAAAACGTAAAATGACAGGTATTTAAATGAACAAACCATCACAAAATTTCCATATGACAGGCAAGGGTGGCCGTCAAATTCCAAGCCTGGCAAGTCCCCTACTTATAACTAAGGTTTAAGGACCACATCATCAAATATGATGTCACATCAACATGCTTTTTATCAAGGTGTCCAAAAAGGCCCCCAAAAAAAGTGAGAGTGATACTTGTGCACTGAATCATTTTTTATTTGTGCATTGATGTGACATCACATGATTTGTTGCTTTTTAGATCCAAAAAATACATTTCATTCAATTATGAATAGTCATCATAACGCTAACTGTTAGGAATAAAAAATTTTAAAACAAAAAGATAAAAACGAGAAAAGAAAAAGAAAAGAAAAGAAAGAAAGTGTCTCAACTTTGCATGGAAATAAAAATAAAGCAAGCCAAGAATAGAAGATTTTGTGATAGGTGAAAAGCGTCTATTTTGAGAAGTATCTTTTATTTGGAGATAGAGATAAGTTTGTATTAGATGTTTCTAAAAGAAATGCTTTATCTCTAGAAGGTTCTCATATGCAATGTAATAGTATATATTGGTACTTTGAGATAGTCATTTTGGAGAGAAAGGTGAGAGCTAGTTTGCAAGTCTGTATGCTTGCTGCTGCCAGCTAGATTGAGTTGAGGTGAAGACTCCTGTAAGAACTTGCATTGCAAGTGTGTTGTACACATAATCTGTTTCAAGATTTGATACTACATTGTGCAGGTTTTGGAGTGTGGGGTTATTCTCCCGAATGGGTTTTCCCACGTAAATCACTGAGTTATGGTTTTATTGTTTATGGTATTATGTGTTTCTTGAAATCTCTAATATTTTATTTGAAATTTGCATAACCCTCTTCTCAAGGTTAGCATAGGAAGTGTTTCCGCACACCTTTGCCTCCTTACACTAACAACTTTAACGTTGCAACTATTGATCCAATATTGTTAAAAATATTGAACATTAAATAAACAAATAATATAACAACTATTGAAACATGTTCAATACTACTGAATCCTCACCTAATCTATAGAGATCAAGCCAGGAATACTTTTGAGTAGAATATTCATCCACATATGTCCGGTGGAATTCAAAAAGAGGAAGCAGGGATAGAGTTCTTAGGCACACGGTTCGCTTTCATTTGACCTCTGCAAAAGTGCTCTTCCATTTACTTTTTTCTTGTTTTTTCAGTAAACAACCAGCAAAACGCACCATCTTTCTAACTCATTCTCGAGTATAGACTACAAAATGGTACGATCATATATTCTTTGGATTCTGTCTTCTTACTCAGACACCACAATGTTTAAGATGATACGGTTCACAAAATATTTCAAGCTTTCGCTCTCAATGTGCCAGCAAAGTTGTAGTGATGTCAAATCTTGGTCAGTCAGAACTTTTGAGTTTTCGTTTCTGGACTATCTGGTCAGGCAATGGACAATTATCTGATTGTTGTGGACAACACGATGGACCAAAAGCTGGAACATGCAACAAAATCCCACAGAGGATTATGCGGGTCAAGTAGAAATCATTGCCTCTGAGATGACCCATCAATTAGTTTCACAGAAAAATAAATAGAACATATGTTTCACACGTTTACTTGCCTTATACTTCATATTCTTCAATAATTTATCACAGATAACTAAAAAACAATGCAAATATTTCAATTAGATCTATTAAACTTTGCATATAAGTGTTTCAGCTTTTCGTTGGATTGTGAAGCCTTTACTGTCTTTGCACAAAAGGAGAGTTTCATAAAAGGACTATTTTATTAGTCACGAGTCTTTACTATCTTTGCATAAAAGGAGAGTTTCAAATGGAATAAGAAATAAAATGGGTTCATAAAAAGGCATTTTATCAGTCACGAATCATTACTATCTTTGCACAAAAGGAGAGTTCCAAATGGAATAAGATAAAATGGGTAAGGTATTTTATTAGTCACGAGTCTTTACTATATTTGTACAAAAGGAGAGTTCCAAATAGAATAAGAAATAAAATGAGTTTTTAAAAAGGGTATTTTATCAGTCAGGAGTCTTTACTATCTTTACACAAAAGGATAGTTCCAAATGGGATAAGAAATAAAATGGGTTCTTAAAAGGGTATTTTACTGGCCACATAAAATGAACAGCTATTTTGTGGGTGGTAATTTATTCTATTCTCTAGCATCTTTTAGTTATTAAAATGATTTTTTGTTTTTTCTTGTTTAATTAGTTATTAATAAGTTGGTATTGAACCTATAAAAAAAAATCCTCTTCAAATAAAATTCAATCTTGCTAAAGTGAACATGTAAAATATTTAACTTTCTAAATTTTAAAAATTGAACATGATTGACTAAAAAAATTTGTGTGTTATGAATGAATTTTTAGGAAAAATGAAGGTGAACTATTATTTTGTCTTTTCTTTAGGAATGGATTTTAGCTTGATTCCATATGTATTATATTATTGCAAATAGGTAAATTATAGGCATTATAAATATAAGGTATTATTATATTTTATCCAACATTGATAAATTTATGTAACTATCATTTTGTTCCACTAGACTATAATATAGGCATGTATTTTAAATGATTATGTAAAATTTAGATTAAAATGTTAATATTTACAAAATATATGTAAATGTATGTAACTACCATTTTGTTCCACTAGCTTAAAATATAGGTACGCATTTTAAATGATCAAGTAAATTTTGTATTAATATGTTAATATTTATAAAATATACGTAAATTGTATTTAATATGTAGCTTCCATTTCCTCCTAATGCAATATCCTAAAATATAGGCATTGGTTATTATAAGTGTTGCATTATTTTTATTTACTAAAAATAAGTAATGTTTACAATAATTGATTTATTAATTTAATCTGAACAAATTTAGTGCTTAAAGTTAATATTTTTTATTTTAAAATAATCTTATTTTTAACAAATATTCTTAATTAAATGTCTAATAATATATTTATATAATATTATTTTACAAATCTAAAATGTATAATTATAAAATTAATGTAATATTTGCTCTATAGAATAGATTAAGTTTGTAGATTTTATTGATCTCAAACTATTACTAGCCTACTATTGTGTGGTTTCACAACACTCCAAGTTTGGGGACCCAAATTTTGAAAATCATATTTGGTAGAATGGAAGTGCAAATTTAAAGAAAATGGCCTTAAAGAAAACATAAGTTGGTGGGCTTGAAATATAAAGGAAGGCTAATATAGTGTGACGATGGATATAATTATTGCTAAGTATAATGTTTTAGAGAAATGCTCGCATCATAGCCTAGTGGCTAAGTCTTCATAGGTCGAGGCGCCAAGGAGTGGTCGATGCAATCTTTCCTAAAGTTAGTTGATGGGAACTATGTAACCGAGTAGATAAGCCAGAAGAGTATGGATCTAGAGTCGCATTAAATGCGTAAAAAAATATAGGTAAAAAATCCACAGCTTAATTAGTTAAGTCACATTAATTACCGACAAGTGAGAGTGATGTCCATAAAAGTGGCTAGTTGGGACCTCAAGAAAAGTTCATAACAAAGGAAGTCCTTGATATCTTCTCATAAGGCCAATAATTCTTGAAAGTTGCCTAAAGGTCGAAAACCCGAAAAGACTAAGTAAAGCAAATGTATTATAGTCATAAGCTTATTTTGGAGAAGATTAAATTGGTTAAAGACAAGGACTTGATAATGATTTATTTTGGTTAAATAATTAAATGCATGATATTTCACTTGTGGGGTAATATTATGTTGATGTAGGTGATCAAAGGGTGGTAGAATGCAAGAATAAATGCAAGTGTCAGTATGAGTTGGTTTTCCAAAAAAATCATGATGGATTTAACTAAAAGACAAGGAATCTCTAGTAGCTGGTGTGTTGTCTGATGTGGTGGGAGAATTTCATTGAAGACAAGTAACAAATATCTGGGGTAAAAGAGGATGTGAGTTTTTGGCTTGGTGGCGGAATCAAAATGATTTCAGGTATTTTTCCCGATAAAGAAGTTTGTGCATGCCAAAAGTCGGGGATTTTGAAAGAAAATGTTAGCATATTATTTTTGTGCCTTTTGAAGACTAAAGAACGCTGATTGTCTTTTATCTGAGATTTTCAAGCTTTGGGACATCATCAATGGGAGTCAAGGTGTAAAATTTGACTTTGTCTTTGGGCACCATGGATGAATATCTTCTAACTACAACATGTACCCTTGTGCCATGTACCATATTTTGATTGGCTTGTTTTCTCTAAGCCATGTGCTTTTTGCAAGCAATTGTTGCCTTCTATTCTATAAAAGGCAGGGAGTTATTCTTTTTTGAGGATCAAAATTTGTTGAAACAATTAGACTTAAAGTTGGAACATCACCAATTTTATGTTTATTTCATATTTTTTGTTTAATTCTAGTATAAAAATTTGTATTTATAATAGAGCTTGATAATGCTAAGGTAAATGAAAAGTTATTCCAAATCGTATATCTTGCGGGTATGTGCAGGATCATCATGGAAAAAATAGGCCCTTAAGTGGCGAAAAATTTAGAAAAATTAGAGTTAGGCAACTTGACATAAAAATTTGAATAAGTTATCTATATCATTTAAAAAATGTGTAAGAATAAAATCTGTAACAAATTGAATACGTAGTTTTTTAAATACTAGGTTTTTTTTTTTTTAAATCCATTTGGTGAAAATTTGAAATTTCAAAAGTAGTATAAATTTCAGTAGGGAAAAATAGTAAAAGTCTATTCTGACCACCCTAACCACAATAATTTAATGATAATATTTTTTTTTATAAGATTTAGATACAAGTAGAGAGGACTCATGTCCTCGATGTAATACATATTTTTTTGTAATTTTTTTTCTAAGTAAATAATTAATTATGATTTTTTTACTACAAAATTTTAAAAATATAAAAAACTCATATGTCTAATCACCTTAACTTGGTCAAAACTTCATGAAACTCAATTGGTTTTAATCCTATACTATGTGAAGCATGTTTCAATTCAAAAAATGTGATACCATTTGAAAGCTATAGATGTTTTTCAATCAACCTATCAATCAAGTCTTTTAGTCGTAATTCAAATATAAAATGAATATTAATTATTTATTAAATTCAAAGTAAAGCATAATTTATATTGGTGGAAAGCTGATAATCTCCTTTAAAAACCCTTTTTATTTCATCTATCTTGGGTAAAAAAAAGTTGCCAGCCACATACCCATTATATCGCCACTTTTTGGCCCATCATGATCCTACACATACCCTTGCATAACTATGTGATGTTCATTCTTATCGAAAGAGTCAATTTGTTGTGCTAGATTTGGGTGTATTTTGATGTTATTTTAGTGGTAAATGATTATTTTCTTTAAACTTTTGTATTATTTTGTATATAGCCGTGAAGCATTATGGTGAAATACAAAATAGTTGATGCTTTAGTTTGTTTGTTTTCTTTGTAAATCTGTGGATAATAATTGGAAACGATTAATTTCTTCAGACTTATTGCTCTTAAATCTGATTATTTATAGTTTTCCTTTGAAATGATTTGAATTAATGAAGTTCAAAAGATAATGCACATTTATTTGTTAAGATCTTTACTTTACTGAATTGTCCAGAGTCAAAGAGATTTGTGAAAACCAACATGTGTCTTATGTTTAGCAACAATTGCACAACGAACCTTGAGCGATCCTAGTGAGTTAAGACCTGACATTCCCGAGTCTTGGGATAGCCAAATTTCTTAACCTCGTATTCAAAAATTTGGTGATTCTTTCAAGATAGATAGGTTTTTTTGTTTGAATAATAAATCTTTATCTGCATAATGTTGTATGTATAACAACCACATCAACACCTACCTCTAAATTGCTATGTCATGTCAAATCATTTATCAACTAAATGACACATTTTTTTATCTACCTCACAACAAATACTTTTATTACAATACTATGAAGGCAAGTACTCGCCACTATGTAGCACTTGTTTGAAAATGATGTATGATAGTTCTTGGATTTAATTGTGTATACTTTTCAATCATTTCAAATCATACTTAGTGATCCAATAATCCATCATTAGTCTCCTCTTTTTGATGAAAGATTATTGAATATGATCCAAAACACTCTCCCTTGCCCCCCGCAACCCTCCTCACCTCCCGCCACCTGTCTCTCTTGCCACCCTCTAACCTCTCTATTTAAACAAACTGAATCTACAACTAACTATTTTACATCTCCTCGAGCTCTCTATCCCATAATAGATCATATATTGTGATCCAAAGCATCGATACAAAAAAACTACATACAATCAAATCCAAAACCACAAATGATAATGATCCAAAACATCCATTGAAAATTGTACACTGTTAATTCCATAAACTATCACACACCTACTATATGAACCGCAGAGAATCGCTTCATAAAATCAATAACTGAATAATGTGCTACGCGAATAACCCTTCTGATGCATTTCCAGTAAAAGAACCTGGACATTAATTTCCAAACAGGGATTTCTTATTAAGAAGCATTTCAATTGGTAGGGTTCATTGGCAATCATCATGCTATAATCCCTAATGAAACAATAATCAGAACTTCATAGATTTCAAAACCAGCATTTGAATCATTAGTCTATGAAACTATAGATTGTGATCTTATTAAAACGCTTTCGCAAATTGTTTGCAGTTGGGTATTATGAGAGATAAACCATCTCTATACAGTTATACTCCATCTCCCATCAAAATACTCATGAAATTAATAGTGAGATGCTGCATGCGTAGATGGCGACGTTTAGTTTGTGCATGATTGTCAAACCATTGAATGCAAAAATAACCTTAGAAAGCACATCGTTGGCCTCGCGTGTGATGAATAGTATACAAGAGCAGACGAGATAGTGTAAAAAAACATAGGCAAAACTCCAAAACTAACATTGACATGAAAAAGCAGAATATTGTGCAAGAAATCAAACTAAAAATAAAATATTTTTAAAAATATCTTATTCACCCCTGGCCCTTACATTGTCTCTTATAAAATTAGAATGAATAAATCTTACTCGTGATTTTTTAATTAGTATAACTCTATATTTTACAATCTTCTTTTAAACATAAAATTTCAATAATATTATATATATTGTCTTCTATTTTTTCATTTGTTTCTAGATTTTATCTAAAAAAATCTTGTTAAAAAAATAGTTAAATGATTATCTGAGATCTTGTTCTTAGAGTCTAGACTCAATCTGCTTCTACTTATTCTATTTTAACTCATTTAACTACTAGCATACATATATTAAATATTAATATATATAAAATAGGCTGAGAGTTATCATTCTCTAATTTTCTTTTTTGATTGATTTATCTTTGTGATCAAATCTTTGACTTCTCTTTGCGATAAAAAATATTATTTATTTATTTATTTGTTCTTTTAGTTTATGCAAATATTTGAATTATTTTTATTATTTATTTATTTATTTGATTTTTTTGTTTCATCAAATCTACTATAGTTGCACATGACTTCCACTCATTTTAAATGCACCTTCAAAAAAATTACATAGATTTTTGGATGCCATTGCGTAATAATTCTTGTTAACAAAATTAGTTAAGTGATTATATGGAACCTTGTTCTTAGAGTTTAGAAGATTCAATCTGCTTCTACTTATTCTATTTTAAGTCATTTAACTACAATCGAACACAATATTTTACATGTATTTTATTATTGAAAAAATTATAAATATTTAGCTTTTTCTATATTTAATATTTTTTCATATGCAATATTGATTTTCTCTATACAACATTTCCACTTAAACCAAATATTTTTCTTCTAAACTATTGCACATTGAATCCATTGTTACAAATGCCAAACTTATGTTTTGACAATGCCTTTTTGATGCATCTACCACCATCATTTCTATTGGATAGTATTTCATCTATAGGATGTTGTTAACTTGTCCACTGAAAAAATCATAATGTACTTCAATATTCTTAATTCTCTCATTGAACCTTGAATTCTTTGTTATTTTCTATAAATTTGACTATAATATTTCAACACTATTCATTGGGTTTAAGTAATTTCATTATTTTGCAATATTTTTGTCAACCATATTAATTCTTCAATTGACATGCTACCATGTAAAATAACTCTACACTTGAAAGATAAATTGGTAGTTGTATCTTCCTTACATATAAAATCACACTTACACTTAAAATAAAGTAGTACCATGATGTTGATCATTGGTCATCAACATTCCCTATTCAATTTAGATTAGAATATTTAACTAGCTATGTAGATTCACCTAAACTCCCACTCAATTTAATCTCAATGTAATTTCAAATAATTTAGGTTGTTTCCTATAATTTTCCTCCAAAAATTTGTTTAATAATGTTGTTTCTATATCTAATTGATGCACATATAAATTATTTCTGATTGGTACAATTTCTCTAGGAAATTTGATGGTTGTTATTTTGATCATATGCAAGTAAGTACTATGATAATACATACCTTCTATTTAGGTGTAACATTTTTTCAATAAATGATATTTGCACATGTTTATTAATCCATTTGGCATGCACTTCATTTTTAATATCAACTTACATTCAATCACTCTTCTCCTTGATCAAAGGCTTGTGAGTTCCTAAATATGATTTTTAATTAATGATTCATATTCAACATCTATTAGGAGTATACAATATGTTGCATTAAATCACTCTCAAATACTTGTAAATCAAGTGTTTCATTAAATTATACATGGAGATCATATTATCCCTATATATTTTGTGTTGGTTTCCTTAATTTTGTTGTCAATCTAGGATGTGGTGGTTCTTTTATAGGATTGATGTGTTATGTGCTCGATGGTTGTAAATTTTAGGGGTTTTCTAAAGTAGAATCCTTGAACATTCTCTAGCTCTTCATGAAATTAAAAATTAAAAATTAAAAATTATTATTTTTGTAGCCTTTATATGGATCACCTCTACTAGTTTCAAAAGAATTGAAGTCCATCAAGTTAATGCCTCTTCTTATTATAACCTCATGTGTTGGGTAAGTGCAAGAATTTGGGTCCACTTTTGATTAAAAGTGGAAGTATTTTTCCTAAAAAACAAAGTTTTTCAAAGTTGGAGATGGTCTAGAAAATATGAAATGTAGGACATTGTGTCTAGTTTTCAAATATGTAGTTTATTGTAATATCCAAATGATAAAAGTTAGTTTTTTTCATAGGATGCACATAAATGATTTCTTTAAGTCTTCTATTTTTTAACCCACACATGCACATGTAGAACTAGCATAATTTGACCTAGATAAATTATTTTTCTAATTCCTTTAGGAGAAAGACCATGTGTATTATGGTGAAGTTTGACTTAGAGGGTATTTTAATATATATATATATATATATATATTAATTAATTGTTTATTGGCCCTAATTTAAATTTTTGAAAAAACCTTATACATGGATTACATAATTTGAGATAAATTAATTAAAAATATTTTCTTTTTAATTGTGTAGAGAATTATTTTTAGATTGGGACCACATATATTTTTTCAAAAAGTTAGAAAATCAAGTTAACAAAAAATACTAAAACCTACCATTTCATGTTTATGAACCTTTCCTTAAAATTTAATTTATAAATAGAAATATGTGTTCAATCATAAATAGTATTACTTGTTTGAATACTAGACATCATCATATATGTAGAGGAGGGGGACCGGCTGCTCAAGGCCCCAGGTCATAAGAGGGCCTTGAACAATAGGCTGCATTGATCTACCTCAAGCTAGGTGAATGATTTAGCAAGGTTTAAGGGGTTGAAAAGGAAGGAAAACTAGTCTATCACTATCCTTTTTCTAACCGCAATGTCTCAAGGGATCAATTGAGTCAAATCCTAAGGTTTAGTTTGCAACTTAAGCAGCTCATTGCTAGAGGACGATAGTGTAAGACACAAAATCCAACACAGTGCATTGGAATCTTTGTGCCTCGCTAGCATCCATATGAAAGAAAGCATAAAGTATAGACATAAACACTAGGAAACTGACAGATTGACCAATATAGTTTTATGCTATTACTGAGATAAAAGAGTGTAGAAATAACAACACAACAAGAAGAATACTTTAAGAATATTAAGCTATAATTTGACAAGAGAAAGGTGGTAGAAATGGACCTTTGAACTCGTGAGTTGATGGTCAATGCAGGATCATGGTAGTCCAAACTAGACCCTTAAGTGGCAATGAAAATTCAGAAAATAGAGTTAGGCAACTTGACATAAAAATTTGAATAAGTTATTAACATAATTTGAAAAATATGTATGAAAAAAATTGTAGAAAATTGAATGTACAGTTTTTAAGATACTATTCCTTTTTTAGAAAAAGGTAAATATATTTGGTGAAATTTTGAAATTTCAATGTAGTAGTACTAAATTTTTAGGTAAAAGTAAAAAGAAGGTCTATGTTTGACCAACCTAAGTACAAGCAAAAAATAATATATTTATTTGAAACTTTAAATATAATTAGAGGACACATGTTTAGATGTGCCATAGTTTTTTTGTAATTTTTTTGCAAGTAAATAATTATTTATGAATTTTTAATTAAAATGTTTCAAAAATATTAAAACTTCGTTGTCTGACCACCATAACTTAGTCAAAAAATTATGAAATTCAAATTTCCTTTTTTTTAATCCTATAGTATGGGAAGCATAGTATGTGTTGCATCTTTCAAATTCAAAAAATGTGACATCATTTAAGAATTAAAGATGTTTTCAGTTGATCCCACAAAGCTGGTTTATAATTTCTAGGAGACTTTGAATTTTACTAAAATCACATATTTTTAGAAAATATAATGATTTAAGCCAAGTAAAAAGTTCTATTTAAAGCATTCCAATTGAAGAGGGTTTGATCAAACTACCTTAGATCAAACCTCCTTGGATAGAACCCCGCTATTTTTAAACCATACCTATAACAGAGTCTTCTTTACACCTATCAAAATGTTGATAAAAAACCATTTTTAATTTACCTTTTGGGGGATCAAATGAATTCATTTAAAATTTATTTTTTGTAATTATGTATTCCTTATTATAAGCTTCCCAAAAAGTATAATTTGAAATAAATTTAATTTTATTATTATATTTATTTTTTATTTCTTGTGAATGTAGGTTTTTCATCGAAAATCAAGCTCTCTATTATGCACATGTGGAAAAATAGAAGATTATCAATTTTTTTTTGAAAAATATGAGTGAATCAGATATTGAAGTCATTTATCCAACAACAAAAAAATGAATTTCAATATATACAAAAAAATTTACACGTTATACGGTCCGCCTATGTCTGAATTGTAATTGGTTTGACTTCAAAACTTGATTAAGGAAAAAATATTCAATAAAAAACTATCTAACCAAGTGGAAGCACTAGATATCAAAGTTACAAATCTAAATTCGAAAGAATTAGAATTTTATCCTTGATGGAAAAATAGTTATGCGTTATATGGTGAGCGTCATTCCTTAAAAATGTTGTTTTCTGAAAAACAAATAGTTTTGAGGGAGATGGAAAAAGAGGTACAATCTGATTCCAAATATTTTGAGAAAAATAAATTTAGAATCTACAGACAAAATGTCATGAAACTCTAGTTTGCATCATCTTCAAATTCCTCACGGTTTAGCCGCTATATGTGCCCGAAAGTGAAGATTTAGTTAGAAAAAATTATTTTAGTGTCCAGTTTGGCCAAAAATTGTAAACCACTATTGTGGGATCACCCTTTCCAATAACCCTATCAATTAGGACATTAGAATGTATGCATAAAATTATTAATAATTATCTATTTAATTCCAAATAAGGCATATCTTATATTTTGGAAAGTTGAAAAGATTCTCAATAAGCCCTTTTCGTTTCATCAAATTTGGATAAAAAAAGTCGTCAACCACTTTTTTGTCATATCACCACTTTTTGGACCCCCATGATCTTGCACTCACTCTTGAGGTCTTTAAGATCTTCACTTGACGAACAAATTGCACACAAAAGAACAAGAAAATTTTGGGCTATGTTTAGAGAATTTCCTTAGTCAGTACCCCACTTTGGTGTTTCCACCTTCATAGATAGTCAGATAGCAATGATTGTAGAAATATGATAAAGGAGAGTACAAAGAAATAGAAATTCCAGGAAATTTAAGCAAACATAATATTCTACAATATTAATACGATAATGCAAGGTGAGTGAAAATGGAAAGATATCACCTTCTCAACAACATTCTCTCAAGGAAAATGGAAGAAGGAGCGAGCTTGCAAGCTTTCCAAAGCTAACATTGTCGCAACAATAAAGAGGATGAGCCACCAAAAGCACAACTTGTAGCTTCAATAGAGGTGGATATGCTTGAAGTAAACATAAAAGTGTGTTTGAGAGCAAGAATAATCAAGAGAGTTCCAAAAGAGAGAATGAATGAAGAAATGGACTAATTTGAAGAGAAGAATAGAGGAAAAAGGGTCGTTTGAAGTTGGTCTGAGGGGCAAGAAACATTACACTTCATGTCCAATGGAGGAGTGTAACAACTCTACATTTTCTAGAGGTGGGAATCTTGTTAGGACAATAACACGTTGTGCAGACGTCCACGTGTTGCGCTAGCATCCAAATAGAATATCCCACATCGACACACAAAAATGCTGCCAAGTGGATAGGGAAAGATGTTAGAAATAAGGATTGTATTATCAGATTTAATTTTCTAAGGTAGGAGGTAATGTAAATATGGTATTTTCCTAGGGGTGCAAATTCACACCATTACAATATATAATGGGTTTTAATTTTTCCAAAAAATAATGAAAGAATATTCATCAACCATATTGCTAAATTTGATTTTTTTCTTGATTTCATGCAATTTCTCTTAGATTACATTGATTTTCCTATGTAGAGCTCTAAACCTTTTTTCTTACTATGACACTCCTACCACCATGGTTTCTTTGTGGAGGCATCTTATATTTCTCATCTTAAATTTTTTATGAAACTATTTAATGAAAATCTACCTCAAATTGATGAGATTCTACTTTCAACTTCAAACACACAACTTGCAAGTCCTAGGTAAACTACCTCAGTCTTTGGTAATCTATCTATCCACTCACGAACAACTCGCTCTAATACCGATTAATAGGGGTTAGCTAGAAAAAAAACAACTCAAATTTCACACATGCAAATATGGATTCATTTATTGAAAATGTCTAATTATATAACTGAAATATGAAATGGAACATACAACAAGCTACATCACATTAAAACATCATTCCCCTTTTTTTTGGAGGGTATGTATCCATGTGGATAGTTGAGGAAAATGTTAAAAGGGAGATCAAGGTCTAAATTTTTGTAATAGGGCCGAATTGGATAGGCAACTTGATAGTTCCTTTTAATTCATAGTTAGCATCATCATATGCCTTGATGGTAATTTCATTTTGAGGATCTATGAAAATTTCAAAATATACCAATTGTCTTATTAATTTTAAAGTACATATATTCAAGCTTGTTTCACCATCTATGAGGGAAATTTTTATTTTATTCTTGTGGATAAATATTTAAGTAGTGGTTTTTCCAAGGTGATCTAAGATGTTATATTGGTTACATGATTGGGTGGATGAGGAAGAAGCACCTTATATAGTTACTCTACCTTAGTATGTGGTTATGCACAATTACAACTCTTGATGGTTATTATAGATACATGAGAGTGACACTCTTCAACTCTACCTATAATAAAACCATAGGATGGAGAGCTATGGAAATTATTGGTGTAATTATAAGTGAGAGTCTTGTTAGACATGAAGGATTTACCTTCACCAATTTTAGGGAAAGATTCATTATATATACCCAATTTTTCATTTGAGGAGTTATATGAACAAAATTTGGTTTCTATCTCACCTCAATCGATGAGGTCTTGAATGAAATTATTTAGTTTCATACACTTTTCAATGGGATTCTCTTTGATCCTATGGTATTCAAAATATATATTATCTTTGTACCATACAAGTTTAGGTAGTTTTTTTTCAAATGGTCTTGTCATAAGGTATTTGACTATATTTTCTTGGACAATTTTTAGGAAAACTACCTCTATATGCTCTCAAAATGGAGTGTATTTTCATTTGGGGTTATTATTTTGTTTGGGATGTGCTTATGGGATAGTAAAATTATTTTGGATAGATTTTACCTTTGGATTATTTTGGAATGATTATGGTATTTTTTGTTCAACATTTTGAACATTTTTAGAATCAAATACACTATTGCTAACTATGATTTTTTTGTCCCAAAATCAAGTTTTATTGTTGGGCTGATTATTGTTGTTTTCTTTGGTTTCCTTTTATATATTAACCAATATTTTAGTGATAATGGCTTATTATATGACCTACCTTTTCTAAGATTTCATCAATAGATATAGTACATTGTAATTGTAGGTGTAAACCCATTTCCTAATTTAAGTTTTTCACAAATATGGTGACCAATTAATTCTAAGGAACAAGGCATGGGAATATACTAGCAAGATTTCTTCATCATTGCAATAAGGAATAAAATATTTCACCATTCATTTTTTACTCCTGGACAAGTCCAAAAGGGTGCTTTCATGTTCAATGTTGCAAGAGAAGTGTACAACATTTTTTTAGCTAACTCATTAAACATGGTGATGGAGCCATGTGGAAGGTGAATAAGCCATTCCAACACCTAACCTCCTAAACTTCTAGGAAATAGTCTCATGAAATATATGTCACTATAAGATACTTCTTAACATGCTATATATAATTATTTGATGTGTTCTTTAGGATCACCATTCCCTTTGTATTTATCAATTTTGGGCATTTAAAATTTTGAAGGAAGTGTACCATAATGATTAACCTATCAAAGGGATAAGGACATATGTCATCAAATGTATAGCATTTATTTTGAGTTCCTAATTAAATCCCTTGAATCATGTTCCTTACTATAGCATAAAAAATTGTCACCCTTGACAATTTCACACTATTTTGCTCCCCCTAAATTATTTAGCCTAATTGACCCCCTAATTTACTAAATTATGCATTTTGAGGCCTATTTTTATCATTTTTTGACAAATTGTTGTTGAAAGAATGAAGAATATTTGTCATTGATTCCAACACTACATGATGGATTTCTACATTGTGTTAAGGATGAATGTAGAAGAGCTATTTTGCAAGAGGGTTTGATCCACACACAAGCCCAGTCAAGTACTTTTGCTAAGTGTCCACATAGATAGTTTCAGTACACAGAGCCCTTCAATAATTTTTTCTGAATTTGTTCATCCATATAGATTTACTTATGTGATTCTAATATGTTTTTCATGGACATTAGTAGCATCTTAATTCAAAATTTCATCTGATTTGGGTAAGTGGTTTGAAAGATACAAGTAACAAAAGTTCAACACATAAGGTTTACATAATTTTCTATGAATTGAATATGACTCAATTGGTTCGTACTCCTCTGTGGATTTGAGTTAGACCTTGTGGTTTTGGAAGAATTTTAACAAGTGTCAATGCATTGTTTTTTCTAGTTGGCATGATATTTTAAGGTCCATGTGTCTTATGGTGATGATTAGTTGGAGTATTTTTTCTTCTCGGTCCCATGCCTAGCCAACATAATGTATGTAAAGTGTTGTAGAGATTAAATATGTGATGTGAATGTAACAAGGAGCTATTATAGGTCCATACCAACTTATTACATGTAGTTTTTGGTGTGAAGGAATTTTTATTTGAATTAGGTGTCGAAAAGGAATGTTTTTTTATGATTCAAGGCTACATCTAATCAGGTTGACCTAATTAGTGTTTGCTATGGAGTTTTATATATATACAAGGTTGTTTTGAGTGTGTGGATATGGATTTTTAGATGTATACATGATTTGAATACAATCAATGATGCAAAATCTTACAAAGTTAAGAAAGTTGATAAGATGTGTGTGAATGTAAAGCAGAGCAGAGATTTCCAATCTGAGTTGGATGAAGTTTATTAATTTAGTGTTTTGAGCTTCAAAGGAATTGAATTCAACATATGTTAGATGCACTTTGTATCAGTTCAAATATTGGCTATGAAGCTACTTCTTTCTATTTTTCTTTTCTCTATGAATAGTGAGTTCTCTTGGATAGTGACTCCACCTAGCAGTGAGCCTTTCTATAATATCTTATAACAAGTTATAACATATTGTGAGCTAATACTCACCGTGGTTTTTCCCATTTTTGTTTTTTCACTTAAAAATATTGGTGTTCATGTGTGTTTCATGATTTCATTTGTTATTGTAGTTAAGTATGCTTTGGTAATTGGATGGTTTAATAGAATACTAATTCACGCCACCTCTCAATATTTCGTGTGTACAAAAATTGGTATCAAAGCTTGGTTCCTTGGAAGAAGCTTGGCCACTTTGGGAAGATATTGAAGATTGAACACCTGGCTAATAGAAAGTTTTCTATTTCTCCAAAAGTGATTCCTACTATTAGATACCCTAAAGAAGATTGCATGCTTGAAAAATATGGAGAACTCAAAGTTTCTCTTGAAGATCTTGACAAAATTAAAGATGAAAATAGAGATCTGAAGGAAAATATTAAAGAAGAAAATGTCTTCATAAAAAAAGTGAGAGAGAAAATAAAGAAGTTCAAAGAAAGGCATAAGGAGGTCAATAAACAATTGAAATAAGAAAATGAGAACATCAACGAACTGAAAGTTCAAGTGGAATAAAATAAAATAATTGAGGAATTTAAACTGAATGCAATGGTGAAAAGAAAAACCAATGAATGCACAAGGCTTGGACAAGTAGTAGTAAATCTAAGATTAGATCTAGAAAAGGAAAGAAGTCATGAAGAAAAATTCAAGACAAGTTCTACAATACTTGATAAGCTGATTGCAAGTTATAAAGCATCTAAATATAAAGGTGGTTTGGTACATGAAAAAGGAGAAAGCTCAAAAGCATACTAGATACCTAATACAAAGAAAATAAATGAACTAGAGAAGACTAAAGACAAGAACAACAATGGAATTTTTCAAAATCAAAGAAACAATGGTAGAATACCTTCGATCAAACAACCAAATGCTTAAAGGTATCCATCCTTTAATGTTATTTGTTATTCTTGCAATAATTTTGGACATAGAGCAAATGAATGTAGAAGTCAAAAGATGTATGCATATAACAATGGTAGAATGATTCAACATTTCAATGGTTACTATTTTACATGCCATGGGTTTGGATACAAGGCTAATCAATGCAAATCCATGATGAATGGAAGGATTGTTGTTCAAAGGAATGTTGTATGTCACAATTGCAATATACTTGGACATATGGCTAAATTATGCAAAAGTAGAATCACAAGGAAGGATAATCTAGTAAAAGGAAATGAACCTGTTAAAAGATTGATCTAGTTGAAGTAAAGAAGGAAATGAAAAAGATCTAGAGAAAGAAAGAGGATCCTAAGAGAAAGGAAGAATCAAAGACTATAAATGAATCTGTACCATCATCTGATGTAGATAATTCCTTCAGGAATTGAACCTAGGAATTTGCTTAGGGGGAGCAATAACAAATAATAAAACAACCCCCCTACTAATATAAGGTTCCATAGCTTGGCACAAAGATATGTGATAAAAATGGACAGTAATGATCTTTTGTAGAAGATTTCAAAAGAAAATATGCAAATGCAAAGGTTTGGAGAGTGATTTAGAATTTACTATTGCATAGAGAAAGGTTTTATTATCTTTATTGTTTGGTGCATTGAATGTGAATTAGGTCTAAATCAAAGGGCTATGTGTACCTAATCTTAATCAATTTCATTCAATTTTGTGCATTTAGAGTGATTAGAGCATGTTTAAGTGACTTCAAGAGTTCAAAGGTGATTTGTGAAGTAGAGCATCCAAATCCTAGTTTTGATTGAGTGAGAAAAGGTATTTACCATTATCTAAAGCTAAAATAGAATTTTATTTTTGAAACATTTGAATTTAATAGAAATGGATACACCTACTGTAGTGAATGTGAGAGAGAAACCCCAACTGAAATTTAAGAAATTCCCCATGAAAATATTTGAGAACGACCAACTTGGAGCTTTTTCGAGCATTCCATATAGGGATTTTCCTATAGGAGATATTAGGGCATACATCCACAATAAAATGGAAGAGTATAACCACATAATATTTACATACTTGTGGAAAAACCAATTGATTGGAGATGATTACAAAGTTAAGCTAGAGTATAAAATCCTAGTGAAGAAGAAACTAGACATTTGGTAATGTTTTCAATGCTTCATTTATGATGATGAAACTACATTTGTAAGAATGGAATTAAGTAGAGTGCATGGAAAATTTATATGCACTAACATGCCTGGTTTGATATCAAAGGGATTCATAAGGGAGATTATTGGAGTATGTGCCATCAAACCTGGACTAGTGTTGAAATCTATGAAGAACAAGGATTTAATGGAGTTAAGTGGAGCTACATTTGATCAAAGATATCACACTATGAACACTATCTGGAATCCTACAGTAAGATATGAAAAAAAATTCATAGGATATAAGATATATTACACAAACAAAGAGGATTTAGTGTCAGCTACAACAATTCATGCATCCTATGAAATGGTGGAAAAGGGAAAGGACTATGATTTGTGTGAGTTGCTATGGAAACAACTCTTTGACAACTTCAAGCAAACTAAAGAGAAGAAATATCCCTTCAAGTTTGGATCTTTGGTAGTTTTTTTACTATTGTACTTTTTGAGGGAGCTTCCGTGAAGAAGCAATGTCATATGGGATAAGAGAAGTCTAGTATCTCATCAAATCTTAGTATATCTACACAACCTTGGTGATATGAAAACTCAATATGAAGCACTTAATGCATTTTTTGTAGTATTCCAGAAGAGAATGCATGAAATGGAAAGGATCCCTAAGTCTGTGGTGGACAAATATCAAGATGAAATTACATTCCTGGTCACAATTGATGAATGTATTATTGATGCTATAGAACCTAGAACCATCTAGATTGTACCACTTGGATATGAGACCAAGGAAAATGAAGTCAATGGTTATGTAGAAATATTGTTAAAGATCCCTAAGGACACTACTCAAAAAAGATATGGAAAGTATGAGGAGAAATCCATGGAAGTGCATATGTAACTAAAGAAGACTAAAATAAAGAAGGTGACAAGGATTGTGGATGACCATCTTAAGGAAAAGTGATTAATAGAAGAAAAAATATAGGTGTTAAGAGAAAAAGTGGAGGGAGAGACAAGTACAAAAAGTGGGTCCACCAGACCTAGAAGATCTGGAAGAACTTCTTCCACCATTTCCCTTAGTATTCAACAACCCCCTAGATTAGTTTCTACCATAAGAAGAACTAAGAGGACAAAGACTAGTGCTCTGGTAATAGAAAAAATTCAGGTGAAGGAGGCCGCAAGGCTTGAAAAGAGAAATAAAACTACTTTGGAAGCCCCCTCTACTACCACTACATAAAGAAAAAAGAAAAAAGAAAAAGTTGTAAGGGAAAAGAACATGAGTGTACTATCTAAAGAAGAAGAAAAGGATGAAGGTCCTCCATTGATTCTAAGAAGAAAGAGCTCACAAATAAAGAAATAGAGAATAGATATTGTTGATACCTTAGATGAAGAGGAGATTGAGAAAGGAAAGTAAGCCTTGGAATATATATGCATAAGAAGATGAAGGAAAAGAAGAAAAATAAATTAGAAATAGTTTAATTGGAGAAGAAAAAGACAATTCCAAAGAGACCTCATAGTCCAATAAATTTGGACACACTATTGAAAGGTATTTTGCATCATGAGATGTTGGGTGAAACAACTTCCTTATACAAGAATGATAATGAGGTGGACATAGCCACCATAATAGAGGCAATCATCAAATACATTGTGATCATTGAAGTAGATATGGAGAACATCAAGAAGATGGTGCTAGATGATGTGTTGAACATCTTAATGGAGAGGAGAGAAGAGGAAATTGAAAAGGAAGAAAAGATTAGATTAGATGTTTTGGAGAAAATTGGATTCTCCCTATTTCATGTTGATGAGGCCACAATGGCCCAAGTATTTAGCAAAGAATTTACAACAAAAAAAAGGGTCACAATTCTTATGGGAAGAGAATAGGACCAATTTGAGAAAATGTAGAAGAAAATAGAGGAAAAGATTATTGACATAGTTCAGAAGTATGGCATGATTCCCCTTGCATCCACCAACAAATAAAAAGATTAGTAAATGAAAACATTGGAGTTACTAATGTAGAGGATAACATTGACAATACTCTGGATATAGATGAACCTATGCAAGGAAATGCTAAAGATGAGACTATTGTTGAAGGAGAAACTGTGACTAGAGAGGAAACCACAAATGATTCAACACTCCTATTCCTTTGATGACATAGGTTACTGTAGATCAAGGCAACCCAAAGAAATATTCTCCTTTGGTAGATACAAAATAGAGCACCGGTGAAGGTGAAAAGAATGATGCAACTAATGAGCAAAGGAATGAAGAGAATAAGGAAAGAGAGAATGATGGTGAAAATGATGGAGGAGAAGATAAAAATGAAGAGAGTGAACAAGGAAAGAAGGACAAGGACAAAGGAGATGAGGAGGAAAAGGGTGACAAAGATAAAGATAATCCCTCTAGTGAAGAGGAAGAAAAGGTAGAGGAAGAAGAAGATCCTAATACTAGAAAGAATGAAGGAGAAAAAAAATATGAGGAATTACCTAATCCCTCTGGTTAATCCCCCTCTAGTAATCCTCTAAAAGTTTTATTTTCGAAGTAGTTAAGGTTCCAACCAATTTTCTCCTCTTAGTTGTTATAGTTTCCCATGTAGCAGGGCAATGTTGATTTAAATAAGATATCTCCCATTTGTAAGTTGCAGCTAAGTGATGTGTTTCATGCATCAAATAGAAAAAAAAATCATTTATACTCACCAATGGAGTGGTGAATTGATGGATTAAGTCATCAAAGCATTGTAGAAGATCACACTAGGAACTAAAATTGATGCATCTTTGTCTGTTGTGGAAAATTTTAAATTACAGATTGATTCCTTTAAGGAATATGCCTCTAGATTGAAGTATCAAGTGGAAACCAAGGTTGAGACAAGGATAGAAAATAATTTAATGAAAATCATAGAGAAATGTGCATCTGTACATACCAAAGTTGAAGAATGTTTAATGGAAGTGCAGGCTTGTGAAGAAGAGGCAAAAACATTATTTTTTGTATTGCATGAAGTGGTTGGATTCCACACAAGGAATAAAAGATGAAATGGAATCAATTGAGTCCTAGATAGCCAATGATTCAAGTTCCTATGATTTGGCACTAGAAAAAGATGATCAAACCTAGACTGCTATTGTAGAATTGCATGACAAATTTCACCTTGCAAAGCTAGAAGGAAGAGAATATCAAGAAGCTTGGGAAGCTAAGGTATTTGGTAAAAACAAAAAACATACCTATCTCAAGTGCCCTTGCCAATACTAACAAAATTTCAAAGCTAAATCTAACCCTCAATACTGTGTAAGAAGTAGAAGGAACTTTGATGGAGCTTGAGTCTCTACATAGGATGTTCACAACAACAAAGAAGAGCTAAGAAGAAGGAAAATATTCTTGGAAAGATATTCTTGAGAAGCTTCAAGGGTCAACATATTTGGGTTGACCATTTCTATTTCTATAATTTTTTTAGTTTTTCATGTTTTCAAATTATTTTATACATATGTAGATGTATTATGAGTTTTTGGTTAAGGAGGAGATAGTACATTCATACATTTAAGGGAGAATACAAAGTGTTGATACCAGTACACCCTTTGTCTTTGATGTCAAAGGGGGAGAGACATATTGAGGAGAGATACTTGGAGAGAAGTTTTGAGAGATACTTGAAGAGAAGTTTTGTTTTGGTACATGTTGCCATTAATGACAAAGGAGGAGATCATTGAAAGAATGAATAAGATTATTTTCATTGATGCCAACACTGCATGATGGATGTATACATTGTGTTAAGGATGATTGTAGAAGATTTAATTTTCAAGAGTGTTTCATCCACACACAGGATCAATCAAGTACTTTTGCTAAGTGTCTATGACAACAGTTTTAGTACACAGATCTCTTTGATAATTTGGTCCATATTTGTTTTCCCATACAAATTTACTTCTATTATTCTAGTATGTTGTTCATGGACATTAATTTAGCATCTTAATTCAAAATTTCAGATGATTTGGGTAATTGGTTTGAAAGATACAAGTAGCAGAAATTCGACACATAAGGTTTACATAGTTTTATGTGAAATGAATATGACTTAACTGGTCTACACTCCTCCACAGATTTGAGTTAGACCTTTCTATTTTGGAGGAATTTTAATAGGTGTCAATGCATTGTGTTTTCTAGTTGGCATAATATTTTGAGGTCCACATGTCTTATGGTGATGATTAGTTGTAGTATTTTTTCTTTTCAATCCTACGTTTGGCTGACCTAATGTATGTAAAGTGTTGTTGAGATTAAATATGTGATGTGAATGTAAGAAGGAGATAGTATAGGTCCATGTTGACCTATTACATGTATTTTTGGGCACGAAGGAATTTTTATTTTAATTAGGTGCTAAAAAGGCACGTTCTATATGATCTAGGGATACATCTAATTAGGCTGACCTAATTGGTGTTTGTGATTGACTTTGATATATATACAAGGTTTTCTTAAGTGTGTGGATATGTATTTTTATATGTATATATGATCTGAATACAAAATATGATGTGAAATCTTGTAGAGTTAAGAAAGTTGAGAAGAGGTGTGTGAATGTAAAGTAGAGCAAAGATTTCCAATATGAGTTGGATGAAGTATATTAAGTCAATGTTTTGAGTTTCAAAGGAAATGAATTCAACATATGTTAGATGCACTTTGTATTAGTTCAAATCTTGGTTGTGAAGCCACTTATTTCTATTTTTCTTTTCTCTGTGAACAGTGAGTTCACTTGGATAGTGAGTCCACTTGGCAGTGCCTTTATGTTATATCTTATAATTGGTTATAACATATTGTGAGTTAATTCTCACCATGGTTTTTTCCATTTTGGGATTTCCACGTAAAAATCTTGGTGTTCATGTGTTATGTGTGTTATGGGTGTTTCATGCTTTCATTTCTAATTGTAGTGAAGTATGCTTTGGTAATTTGATGGTTAATGATTGGATGGTTTAATAGAATATTGATTCATCCCCCTCTCAGTATTTTGTGTGTTCAAAAATTGCAAGTAGATAAAAAATGCATTCATCTAATGCTTTTCCCCAAACACCTTAATTTCTAAAAAATAGATCAAGAATAGGGATGCCCTATTGCAACAACGCCCCTCTATTCTATTTCCCTCCAAATTTGAACATGTCAGTGTCAGCATTTTAACATTTGAAATTCAATTTGTAAAGGTCAGCTATGAAGATCTAATTTTTGAGAAATTAGCATAATTGCATATAAATACCTACTTATTGCATCATTTGAAATCTATATAGAAATAGGTGAACATTAAGGGTAAAAATTATTTTCAAGAGAAATTCAAGATAAGCATTTCAAAGATTTATTGCAACACTTCAAGATCCAAGTATCATGTCAAATCCTAGGTGAGTTCATGTATGTTCATGTTATCATTTTTCGTGAAGGCTAACCCTTGTTGTAGGTCTCCAAGCAATTCAAATATTCAAGAAAGAAAGATCCAAGACCTTGAGGTGATGTGCATGACTTCAATCCTTCAAGGAATCCATTGAAGCGTGGTGAGTTGCAACACTTTATGAATTCATCATTCCTTCCTATCATTTATCATTTTATCATTGACATTGCCATTGTGGATGTGGAAATACTAACATGGGATTTCACTAAGGAAAAGCCCTAAATAACACAACCTTTCACATCTATTTGAATGTGCAAGTTTCATGATTGGAGATGGTTGAAGTAACTTTCAAGATCATTTGTCCATTGTTGCATTCAAAACCCTACACCTTGTCAACTCATAGAAAATCACCTACAAAATTATTCAACAATGATTCAACAAATTTGTAGGCAAGAATGGGGAGCTCAGATCTAACATCAGAGGACTGAAAAAATATATCCAAGACACCTCTACAATGATAGAGATTCCCTTCGGAACCTATGTTCTCCTATTTTGACTGATACCAATTTTTTAGGATAGGTACACAACATTGTGCCCTTCGTAGATCTACCTGTAAATCTCTGTTATTGTCTATTAATTATTAGAATCTTTTAATTTTCATATTAGGGAACATATTCTAATTAGGCTAATCAAGGAAAATCAATTCCAATCTATTTAAAGGCTTAAAAGATACAAATCCAAGTTTTATTGACTCACCTTCATGATTGAAAGTCAATCTAATCACCTTGTTGATTTGCATCCTAATGTACCTCTAAAAAAGGAGAAAATTAATCCTAGGTTTTCCCCATTAAATTTAGGGTTCCCTTTTTATTTGTCACATTTGGTGAACCTAACATTTTGACATCATAAACCTTTTAAATTTTGAGGTAATTCAACTCTAGATCTAGGTTTAACATTGCATTTTTTTGCATTTTTCGTTTAGGGTTTCATTTTTGCATCATGAAAGACATAAAAATTCAAAAAAATTACATCTCATATTGCATAATAGGTTGTAATAGGATTACTTTCCATCATTTAGGTTAGATCTAAATTTAAAATTACCACTTTTTGTTCAAACATTGTTACACATTTGCATTTGAGTTATGTTTTCATAAATTGAGACATTTATAGAAAAACATTCACCATGAAATCTATTTGTAGACAGAAACAAAATCCTTAAACAATATCATAAACATAATTAAAACTTTCAATTTTTACCTACCCTATCCAAAACATAGATGCCCTTGGGCGGCTTTTTCCTACTAATGGTGGCTCAAAGAAACTTGTCACAAATCTTTGTCTTTGTGTTATCATTATATTTTTGCTTGCTGATTTTTTATTTAGAATTCTAGAAAGGTGTTATTGCATATAAAATAAAGGTGTTATTTTTACACGATTTTGTGTAAATTTGTGAAAAAGTATTACATTTCAGTGTTGGAAATTATCAGATCTGAAGGACAATGGTTTACATTTTCTAAAGAATTATATAATTTGGGTAAATTAATTTCCATTTTGGAAAAAAAAAAACTCTAGGTTGTTACAACACATTGAAAATTTGAAAAATCACAAAACAACAATAGAATTAATTCCATATTTGGGTCTAAAATAGTTAGTTTTTGTCACTAGTGCCTCTGAAACTAAAATTTCAAAACAAGAAATAGTAGGACATAGATGCCCTAGGGCATCTTAGTCCTTCAAAATCTACCTTAGATTTTAGGAACAAATTAATACTTGTTATTTTGTAAATCTAGAATCTGATTTCCAAATCTCTGCCTGTAACAAGTCTATATAAGTATGTTTTCAGTCCTAGTTAACCTTAACACACGTAAACATAAATTGAAATTAACACTTAATGGTTAGTCTTAAAGAAAGAATAGTTATCTGATCATGCCAAATATCTTTCAAAAAGTGCATTGTAAACCTATCAATCTCTCTAATTGTGATGACTTTGATATGCTAGATGAAGCCCTTGAGGAATTCATCTCACTTAGATCATCCACTAAGGCTTGCAACATTCCTACACAACAAAGAATAATTAATAAAATCACACCCCAACTTATCATTTATCCACTTACGAAACAACCTAAAGTCCAAAACAAACCCATTCTTATCATATGACCACCTCAAAACAAACCAAAAACTCATAGCCATCTCTTAAACTTTACAAAGCAACTCACTAGTTATCATGTGGAAAAGCAACCAAGTTATCATATTATTTCTCACCTATAACACTAGAAAAAATAAGAAACCAAAACAAAAACCAACATACATCCCATTGCCTCAACGTCCATACTTTCCACCTACATGTAGCATTCTACAAGATAGTGGTAAAGAATTTTATCTTGTTGAGTAATATCGCAAAACTCCCCTAAGATCTCTTGGTGGAATTTAATTCAAACATCTTATGTTTGCCATGGAATGTTTCAAAATTATTTGCAAATTTTTTTTGCCACTTGTAGTGTGCAACCAAATGATTTCATTGATTTTCTTGAGAGCATGAACTCAGCTAGTGTGGACATTGTCTTTCATCAAAATGAATTACCCCTTTGTAAACACAAAAAAATGATGCCCTGGTGATAATGACTATTATTAATAGGGTTAGGATTAGGAATAACCTTATTGACAATGGTTTGAGGCTAAATGTTTATAGTGTAAATATTTTGCACAAAGTTTGGGTGGATAAGAATAAAATTCAACTAGATAATTTTTCCATCCATGGTTTTGATAATGTGCGAAAACAACCACTTGGTGTGATAACAATACCTATTAAAGTTAGTAAGGTTGTATTTCAAACTATCATCCATGTCATGCCCCATGATCTTTCATATAATATTATTTTGGGTAGACCTTAGATTCATGAAATGAAAGGCGTTCCTTCAACACTTCATCGCCTAATGAAATACACTTACAACAATGGGGTTTACATGATAAAAGCTAATCTAAAATCTAAAAATTGTATGCAAAATGAAACAGGAATGAAGAATCCTCTTAGAACATTGGTCCACCAAATACAAAAGTGGAACCTTTACAAATTAAGGATAAATATGAATGTCTTTCATCAGTGACAAAGTTGTTGGATGATGATTGGGGTTCATTTTATTTAACACCTACATTCATGGGGGAATACAATATTATAAAAAAATTAGAAAAAGAGAAAGAAGCTGCAATGGTATCAACACAACCTATCATTGAAACATCAAAAACATCTTATTCAACAGCTACTAGTAAAGAGGATAACACAAATTACACATATACATATGATGAAGATGATTATGAAAAACCACCTTCTTTGAAATAAATGGAAGCCACTTATGAAAGAGGTTGTCAACTTTTGAAACAATTTGGCTATAATGGAAAAGGATGTGGTGTATAAGAATTAGGTATCCATGTCCCAATAGATACCAACACACAAGATTTTTTTTTTTTGGTTATTATCCTTAAAAAATAATGAAAAAATCAAAAGAACCTTCACTTAATCATACAATATTCTCCCATGAAAAATATCATTAGTTGTTGCTCCTTGCCATGTGGTAGTTGTAGTATCATACAATAATCTCTACCATACATGAGGGTATAAACTAGACTTTATATAGTAATATTTCATTTTGGAGGAGCATCATATAATCATCCATTTTGGAATCATCTTTATCCCTTCACTTGGAGGGCAAAGGGTTAGGTAGCCTTGTGCTAGGTGCATTCCTTCTTGCAAGGTATCCCTTTCTATCTCCTTAAAACATTAGTGTAGAAAGTACAATAACATTTTACAGAGGGGGAATATAGTCCCCCATTTATTATTTGTATGTGAATGGTCCCCTTTTAGTGATGATAGCATCTAGCTCCTAAGAAGTGTGACCTTTTCAATGAAAGTATGGCCTTCTTGATCTATGTTGTGTCTCCTTTGTAGTGATATTGGGCTTGATGTCCCCTAATGGTGTGACTTTTCTTGCCATATGATGCTCCCATTGGTGGTATTGCTACAACTAGTATTCCCTAAGGTGTGATTTTATATTCCATGACTTGTCCTCTCTTGGTGGTGATGTCATGTGTGATATTACCTAAGGTTTGACCCTTCATTTATTAAGAAAATTCCCTTTGTTGTTTTTGTAAATCATCTTTTGCAGTGGTGTTCTTATAAGACCCCTTGAGGTTTTGGCCTTATCTTGTCATCATTTATGTGCCTCCTTAGGTGATCTTTTGCACCTTCTTAGGCGAGTTTGGAATTTTTCTTTACTTTTTTCATGAACATGTGTTGAACTTAGTAGTGTGTTGATATTGGCATTTGTACTTCACTTTGTTGACATGCATTGAAATTAGTGTTACATTAGCATGGCAACTTGATCATTTTTATACCACCTTATCAAATTTATCACTATTGGTATAGTTGTCAATGGGTGTGCACCTAGTGAATATTAGACTTCACTAGACCT